>JAJLWI010000010.1:13910-78249 GCA_030674215.1 Kodamaea nitidulidarum | reverse complement strand
TAAAGTGAGTGAGTGAGTGAACTTACTTCATAGAAGATAACTGAACGCATGAACCCCTTAGTGAGTGAACCCATTAGCGAGTGAGTGAGTAAGTGAGTAAGTGAGTGAGTGAGTAAGTGAGTGAGTAAGTGAGTGAGTGAGTAAGTGAGTGAGTGAGTAAGTGAGTAATTGAGTGAGTGAGTAAGTGAGTGAGTGGGTGAGTGAGTGAGTGAGTGAACTAACATGTTAGAACAAATTAACTGAACGAACTCAGTCAGTCATTTCAGTCATTTCAGTCACTCACTTAGTCATTTCAGTCATTTCAGTCACTCACTCAGTCAGTCATTTCAGTCATTTCAGTCACTCACTTAGTCATTTCAGTCATTTCAGTCACTCACTCAGTCAGTCATTTCAGTCATTTCAGTCACTCACTTAGTCAGTCACTCACTTCACCCCTTTACTCACTTCATTAACAATATCACTCACCACATAGAACCAAAAATACTTTACGCTTCGGTAGTTCACATGATCAAATTAGTATGCACACATGATTGTAGACACCGAAATTCTAGTCACATCCTTCAATACACCAGAAAAGTAAGACAGTACCCAGGGAAAATACTTGTCACCAGTACTCTGGAAATATGCCCCAAAATCAAGTCTCCACAAAGTATTACACTTGTCTACAATCTGAAAAGTTATCATGTCAACGCTAATTGAGGATTCAATTGTGTGCTCAGAATTGCTAAAAAGGAGATCTAAAGAGTGATCTTATTTAGTCTAGGTATGGATGCAAAAGTTGCGGTATTTAAAAGGGCAGAGGCTGCAAAATTTCACCATTATTTTGTTTCCTAGATACACTGACTAGATACCAACACTGCTGCATACTTGAAACTTTCGCTAGATAGGTTATGCTTGTCATAACTACACTTTATCACCTAGTCATTCTATCTGTAAGGTACTGGAAGTACCACTACTGCATATAAGCCTATTATAAGCGCTACTTTGACAACAGCGGACTCACCGGCTCAATAAGGCCCAGGGCCGTGCTCGGCCTATATTCCCCCTCATGCCCCGGCCTTTGTCCAAACGTCTAGGTATAAATATGCTCTAAATATCCTATCTAAATAAACAAGTAACAGATTCTCTGACCTAAAGGATGGAATCCCTGACACTATCTTTCCATTATAATAGCCACTCTTAAAAGCCATTCTCAAAACCATTCCACTACTACAATTTGATTTTGACTCAGTGAATATCCACTCCTTAGTTCAATTTCGCTGTATTTACCGTACCATTTACCCACTTTACATTTTGCTATCTTTTAGAGGAATACTTCACCCCTGCAATAATCCTTCCTATTTGCCCTAAACTGTCCAGCTACTATATACTGAGCTGCGAAATCATGCCAACAATTTTCTAAAAAGCGATGTGAGTCTCTTATTTATCATCAAGCCTTATTTGTTTTCTTGGACCCTTTCCCTATTCTTGGACCCTTTCGTCCCTTCAACCCCTCTCTTACCCTTCCTTGAATCCTTACCCTTCAATCCTACATATAATGTAAGTTCACTCACTCATTCAGTCTTTTTTAAAATAGTTTAAGTTCGCTCGTTCAGTCATCTTGATTAATATAACCTAAGTTGACTCACTCACTGGCTTCGCTCGCTCATCCGTTTAGTTATCTCTATAAGTTCACTCACTCATTCGTTCAGTCTCTCTATAAATAATCTAAGTTCACTCACTCACTCGCTTCGCTCGCTTATTCATTCAGTCATCTCTATAAATAATTTAAGCTCACTCACTCATTCGTTCAGTCTCTCTATAAATAATCTAAGTTCACTCACTCACTCGCTTCGCTCGCTTATTCATTCAGTCATCTCTATAAATAATCTATGTTCACTCAATCACTCGCTTCGCTCGCTCATTCGTTCAGTAATTCAAATACTTTTTTAATCCTTTCATTTTCATCATGGATATAGACGCCCTTAAACGGTTCCTAGTGGAACTACCAGGACAACTTAACTTTTCCAACCACAGTGCAATCCCCTACAACCTATCCCGTGCTCTATACTACTCAGCAACAGGAAATGGTGCTTACATCAACCAACTTTTCCCCGACCACTCCGTACACTACGACTTATCCACACCAATTGATAAACACCCCCCAAAAACACCATTCTATGTGGCACCAGCAACCAGGTCTTTCTCACACCCCCCAGGTAAAGTGTGTGCACGAGTAGTGCCAAAAGGCGAACCAATGTATCGCTGCCGCGATTGTGGCCATGACGATACCTGTGTTCTTTGCGCACTTTGCTTTAACAAAAAGGACCATATCGGACATGAAGTGATGGTAAATACTTCACTCGGCGACGGCTTGTGCGATTGCGGAGATTTAGAAGCGTTCCCAGAGTTGAACTGCCGTTGCACAAAAGAAATCGATACAAATAATCACTTCACCGAACCCATTACTGCCACAGTCAAGGTGTGCCTCGACTACGTTCTCGATGTGATGAACTTTTCTGTGCAGACACTCCCATTTATACATAACAACAAAAACTTGCTGCCAGCACTCAACCCAGCAAACATCTCCAACTACTCTGCGTTGCCCATGGGCAGATATGGTGGAGCCGAGGACCAAAATTCCGCGGTGTACGTGCTCGTGTTGTGGAACGATGAAAATCACAACTTCCACGAGGCACTGACAGCTATAATAGAGGCCACAGGCGTCACGGCCGCAGGCGCAGATGTCATTGCAATGGACATCTCGCTGACTGGCCGTGCAATCTTGAAGCGCGCTACAACCTATACTGAGCTCGTTGATGCTAAGAAAAAGGCCGAGATGAACGGGCTTGTTGCCACAATCATGAGTGCTCGAGACTACACCAGAGAGATAGTGGTTCTTCATGTGCTCCAGTGGTTGTGTGAGGTCTTAATGTTCCCCAGCAACTCTGTGTTTCGTGAAACTTGTAAGACAGCAATAGCGAACGTGTTCCTCGAGCCTAACCACACCCTCTCCAAGGTGTTCCCGACAGAGTTTGTCGCCGGGCTCTCGGTAAACACTGAGAGGAAGCTTTTTGAAAACGCGCTCTTGGATGACGGCCGTTTCGTCAACTACGGCTTGGTCAAAGTCAACCCCTCCGTGGACCCTTTGGAATACGGACGGAACGTACACGAAGTGCTCACGATAGACCCCCTGCTTCACGTCGAGCATTCCCGCGTCCAGTTCTTGCTTTTGTTCCAAATGCGCTTCATGACTTCCGCACGTAAAAAGCTCAACAAGCTTTTGGCTCCCCTCATTGCCGACACAGACTCCAAGGCTACGTTCACACGTCAAGTCATGCAGATATACCCCGTTTTGCTCACCAGCATGGCACTCGCCGACCGCGAAGACCACCTCAACTGCATTACCGAAATCTCGACACAATTGCTCAGCTGTCCTACCAGCGTTGCGAGTATCTTCGAGCGCAACGAGATTGGCCGCATTCTTGGCCCCCTTGCACGTCTCATCGAAGAGCACTCGGCGCAGTGGAACCCCGCGCTGGGCTACTATAACTTTGTCGAAAGCCCCACCACACGTCGTGCAGACCACATCGCCATCAAGCGTGCGATCGTCCGTGCAATCCATGATCTCCACTACCTTGCTTCGCAACACGGCTCGTGTGGCGCATTCCTCGCCCCGGAAAACTTGCCAATGCTTCTTTTGTTCCTTCGTGCATTCCAGGACTATTGCCCGTTGGAGCGCAAGTATGGTAACCATGTGGAAACTGAGCTGTTTGAATATGCTGTGCATTTTGAGTACTCGATGCGGGTGCTTGAGACTGTGCGGTACATTGCTGCGAGCCTGATCCTGCGTACCGAGGCTGCACAAGCCTTGCGGCAGGTGGTGGGCTTCTTGATGTTGCGCAATGTGCCACAGAGCGCTCCGGGCATTGTCGATTTCCGGGTGAGCAAAGACCGTGTTGCTTTTGTGCACCCCATCCATACACTTCTTTCGTACCTTGTGAAAAAGCATGGCTTCGAATTGTTTATGGAGGTTTTCGACGACTCTCGCAAGCCATTTATCAACGTCTCCGACATCTCTCTTCGAAGCATTGTGCTCGGGGCGCAGATCAAAGCCGGGTTTTGGATCCGTAATGGTATCTCTGCGCTGCGCCAGGGATCGCTCTACTTGAACTCCAAGATGACGGAGCCCACGTTTTTCTGTGATTTGCACATTCAGCAGATGGCTCTCTGTTTGGATAACCCCAGCACCACCTTGTTCAATTTCTTGGACCGATGGGAGTTGTGGCGCTGGTACCGTGGAGAGGTCAGCTGGGAAAAGACTATTTACGAAGAGCGTTTTAGTCTGGTAGTTGAGAAGTTTGTGGTGTTTTTGTATAATTTGTTAACCGATCGCAGTGCCTTGGATGCGAAGTCAGCGAGCGACTCAAAAGAAGCTGAAGCTGCCTCGTATCTGGGGATGTACCAGGACTTTGATGACTACAGCGAGTCCAGTGACCAGGAGATGGAGGGATCCACCATGCCTGCGCTTGGCGAGGATCACCGTATGAACCTCGCGTACTTCCTCTGTGAGTCGCCAAAGTCTTTTTCGCAGATCTCTCAGCAAGTTCAGGCTCCGAACCTTGAGGAGATTCTTTTCCTGATTGCCGACTACCAGCCACCTACGGGGTTAGCGGACGTGGGGTTGTACCGCTTGAAGGCGAGTGCATACAAGGAACTCGATCCCATGAGCTTGCATTTGGATCTGAGCAAATTTCAGGTCGTGAGCGATGCGTTATTCAAGAATATCGCCAAAGATCGCCGCGTGCCCGAAGAAGAGGTGGTGTTGACGCCTGTGTGGAAGTTGAGCGCACTGAAGCTCGTTAACGAGAGCGTGGGTCGTATCTGCAAGACAAAGGACTTTATCAAGCTTATGTACAAGTTATTACAAGTGGCCATTGACTCAAATGACGAGACATACCTCGCTCAGCTACTCCACTTGTTGCATGCATGCATCGTGGACGATGAGAGACTCAATGGTGATGGCTTTTTGCGGGAGGAGTATGTCACCATATCAATTGGCGACCTCTTGCTTACTATTGCAGAGCTGCCACTGATGTCCAAGCGGATCCAGTCCAAGGCTGAGTTTTTGGTCGAGGACTTTGTGAAGCGTGACAACAGGGTGCTCCAAAACCTTGAGGAGAGTTTTGGAGTCGAGCACGTGCTGGCCTACAAGAAACGCAAGACCTTCGCTAACAGTGACGATATTCTGCGTGCCCGGAACGAGAAGAGAAGAGCCAAGGTCATGCGTAGACTCGCCAAGCAGCGCGAACAGTTCTTGTCGCAGAATAAAGAGTACGAGGCTCCAGAGGATGATGATCCTTGTGAAGATCTCCGCACTTGTGTCTACTGTGGAGAAAGCGAGTCAACCGATGATATATTCGGTTTTATGGCCACCAAGATAGTACCTGGGACCTTGTTACAAATGCCCAAGAGCGAAGAGTATTGCAAGTCAGCGTTTGCACTGTACGACGCCCACCAAGATTCAGGAAAAATCACGGAATATGGCCAAGGATTGCGTTTTTTGAACTCAAGAAACAGAACGCAATCGGTGCTCACTTCGTGCGGACATGGTATTCACTACAAATGTTTCCACGGGGAAATGAGAGGTACGAGTAGAATCAAGCACATCCCGTGTCCGCTCTGCCACAACTTGCACGAGTTATTTGTCCCCGTATTTGCTCCAGGAACAGATGGCGTGAACATCACCATACCAACAGACATCGAGACGGATATGGCGGACCCTGAAATTTGTAAAACAATTGGCAACAACAAGAACACTATGTTGATGGAGTCCGTGGCCACAGCTTACAAACCCGAACTCTTGAAGAGTATCACTATGGTGACCATTGAAGAATTATCCCCCATCTACAGAAATCGTACTCGTTGTTTACACAATGGGCTTGTTTTACTCTCAGGATACGTCGCTAACATTATCCGTGTGCACGAAGTTGCAACGCGTATTGAGGGTTCCGAGTGTTTTCCTTTGCTCTTGGAAAAGATGCCTAAAACTGCCAAAATAATTGTGCGCAGTTTAATTCACTTGCGGGCACTGATGTACGAACACAGAAGCTCATCTGTGCTTCTCGGTTCAAATGATCCCTTGGAGCTTGAGAACGCAGAGTTTTGGAACTGTTACATGGGTTGTTCTCAAGATCCCTTCGAGGAGTTTGTTCTGCTTTTCTTACAGACCGACGAATCGTTCCAACGCATTCTCTCTATGGTATTGGTTAAGTTAGTGGGACAAGTCATCTATCGGTTACCAAGCTTTGATTACGCCTCAATACCTGAAGGGTTTCAGCTCGATAAGGATCTCCAAAATGCAATCCGGGACTTACAAAAGTTTGCGGTCCTTAAATTGCATAAAATGAACCGTCCTTATGAACATATTTCTGGTTTGGAGGATTTATCTAATGAACATGCGGTTAAGCAAGATTACGACACTCTTTGTCGGATTTACCTTTCGATAGAGCGTTTTGCTTTGCCAATTTTGCGCCAGTGTGTTTTGTTTCTTGACATTCTTTCGTCAAACTTGCACACTGAAAGAGAACAAAATGTCTCCTTACTGACCAGACTACAGGAGCTTGTCGATGCACAGCTTTATCCAGACTGTACCGACGCACTTTGTGAGGTCCTTAGAATTCCATCCTTGCGCTCTATTATCATGAAGATTCACACGGATGAACAACCCAAGCAGCTTTTTGAATACACGTTTGACGAAGATTCCTGGGTACCTGAATTGTCATTCCCTGGGGTGGTAAAGCTCATAGATCTTCCTGATGACTACAACGACTGTGTGATGGACGACGATAATTTCCAGGAACAATATTTTAACACATCAGGGGATCAACCGGTTAACCCACTGAACTTTATTGTTTGCCTTCACTGTGGTACTAAGGTAAAGGATCTGGTGTTTTTGCTGCACATAGGGATGTGCACGCACTCGACGGCAATCTTTTTCGTACCACGTTTGAATAATTTGAAAATTTGCATCCGTATCGGAGAATCACCTATCCATGTCGATATCCCTGCACCATACCTCACACAGCATGGTGAATATAAGCGCGTGAATAATAGTGGTCGTGCCACGTTGAACAAGTTACGCTACAAGCATATGAACCAGTTGTGGCTTCTGCAGTCTATATATGGTTTTGTGACCAGAAGGATCTTTGGAAGTCAGGTTGACGCATGGAGCATTGATGACCAGGATGAGGATAGCGAGGATGAAGTTCTCGATGAGCACGATATATTTATCTAGAATTGGTTTTCTTCTCCCACCATCTTTTTCATATTTATGAAATAATAGTTTATAATAGCTACAAATGCATTGGCGATATTTGAGCCTTTCCCGAATGTTGTTACTATTTGCATGTATTAACTGCCGTAAGACGACAAACTATTTGATGCAAGGTGCATCACATAGTTTCCCACCCTCCTGGGTCCATGGAATTATCCAAACTGCGCACTATGACATTCACGACATTGTGCAGTAACCAAATATTTCTAATGAAATCATCGTACTTCTTGGTATCTAAAGTCATTGCCTTAGTTTTCTTAGCCTCCGTGTTGGACTCTCCGTGCATGTCCAGATACGGTGCACTGTGGAAAGTCCCTCCGTTTTTATGCAATAACAAAAGCGTTCTGTCTTTAGGTAACAAAAATATACCCACATCGTTAGGGCACTCTTTAACATAGTGTGTAGTGCACTGTCCCTCCAGACTGCCTATTGCAGGTTTCTGAGCATCAACCACCTCTGCACAGAAAAGGCAGATAGCCGGGTCCTCGATTGTCAAGTGCGGATTTCCACAACGCTCGTTGTAGTAATATTCACCGAAGAATTGGTGAAGTGTTGATGGTATATCGATAAGTCGGATAACACCGGGATATTCCATCAATCTTGCGGTTTCGAAGTCCCCACAAGGTATACTCTGCAAGAAAGAGTTGAATATCTTGTATTCATTAGAATACTCTGCAGTTTCTTTGCTGAACCCTGTAATGAGTGCACTGACATTTGGAATTTCCAAGAATTTACAAAGTCGATCAGCTTCAAGTTTCTGATCAAACGCATTCATGTCCACATATTTCAATGAAGCACATTGTACGAAACTGTAAATCGTGGCTCTTCTAAGAAATACGGTGGCTGATTTCACAAGCATTGAGAAGACAACTTTGCCGAATTGGACGTTTTTGAAGTAACTTATGTTGCCATCGAAAAACCTCTCAAACACTTTATTCATATTTTTCGCAACATCCTCGGGAATGTTTGGAATCATCGGCAAGTCAAAGAGTGACAATGAGTCTGATCGGTAGAACCCGTTTCTTCTGAATTCTGTAGAGAGTATAACCATAGTTTGTATTATATGACAGGTAAAACAAACACGCAATACTTCATTGAACGAGAAACCAGTAGATGGAATCGGAACAATCTTCACCAACATTTCAAACATATCCGACTCAATAATAGTTGAATTAATATGATCAGGACCAAGGGCAAATAAATTGGCTATCATCTTAGCAAAGGCATCAGAACGTAGATTCTGGTTTTTAATTGACATGAAAACTCCAAAGTTTCTAAATTCATTTAATGTTCTCATGTTGGTTAAGGAGTTGCTCGTTAATTGGCTCGTGATTAAATTGTCCTGAGAATTTGCACCCCTCAAGCTGATTTCAACAGATTTGATAGTGTTGATTAATATCATTGGAGATTCGGGGGAAAATATCTGAGGGAACGAAACCATGGATGCGATTTGTGACATATTGTTTAGCAAAAGTCTCAACGACTTGTAATCTGCGGACTTCTCATTGATCATGTCCAATGCTGTTAAATTGAGAAGTGACGATGTAGTTATAGCATGCTCAAAAGAGTTGGTAATGCTATTGTACCAAACCCTATCTCCCAAACTAGCTTTATCAAGCTGCATGAATGCTCCAACCTCTGTAGGGCTCTTCGATGACCGTGTAAAGTCAGCAATACTTCTATCATTTGTGCTCCATAAAACAGGTATGAAAACATTGTTTATGGCTTTACACAACGGGCACAAGAACTCCTTATGTTCATAATTTTCAGGGTGGTTTCGAGTGATTTGAGTCAGCTTACTCCTGTTATTACTCAAAAAGTTGATATAACATTGAAAGTGCATACCATGAGCACAACTCTTCGAAATCAAGCGTGTTGGCCCTTGATGTGAGAACCCCGGTCCCACAACGTGGTTTTGCTTGATTTTTTCCTGGTAGTTGTGCCAATTGTCAGTTTTCTGGTTTTCGCATTCACTATTAATGGGATCCAGAACGTCATCGGATAAGTTAGGACCATCCAGGAAGGCACGTATGAACCAATACTGATCATCAAAAGGGACTGTGCGAAATACCGAAGACTGGGTTAAATAAGCGATGATACCAAAGGGTCCACTGTTATCAGTGGCATTTTGACAGAGAATACAATGTGGCTCGGGGAAGTGCCATCCCTTCACACTATCATCATCTGAGTCTGCATCAATCTCCATATCAACGTCAACTTCGAGGTTTTCAAACCCATTTTTTTTAAGAAACAGTGTTTGTTGTTTCTTGAATTTGGCCATAAGCTTCTTTTTGCGTTCAAGGGCCTTTTGTTTTTTCAACTCCGTCTCATCAGTGGCCCCGTTTGATTGCAGCTCAACCACCTTAGGGTCAAACTCTGGAACTTGATCAGAAAGGATTTGGCCAAGAGTATGATACCTTTCCTCGAATTCTTTGAATATAGCACGAATTTTGCCGTGGAACCCTTTGAAGTCATCTATGATTAAAATGTCGTAAAGGACGTGGGCCACTGACGTGCCAAACGTATAAGGAATGTTGACAAAGCGATCGTAAAACAGCCCGTGCTTTTCAATATCGACATTTTGCTCCAAAGAGCAGAGATGTATCAAATGCAAAGCAGTGTCCAACAAAGACTCAGCCTTGTCAGCACCTTTAGATAAAATGTACTTGAGTGTGCGGATCAAAAAATCAGAAAAGTACGACAGTGCAGAGAAGTTTCCGATGTATCGGTAAATACCCAAGCAGCTAGGATCACTCAACTTGGGCTGGATCACAATTTCTGAAATGGGCTTTCCGGTCTTCTTATGGATCCGTTCCTTCAAAAATTTGATTGCATCATCTTTTGTGTTGGTAGAATAACTGACGTAGTATGGGTTGACATCCTTCAAATACTTCTCCTTCAATGTGTAGATCATGCTCTCACGTGTTGTCACCGTGCTCAAAATTAAATCAAACTTCTTCTCAAGTAAGATGTGTTCCGGGATCTGCGCGCACATCCGGGTATAATTCATTGGGCCAAAACATAAGCTGTGGATAATCTCATTACGGATACGAGTCTCTTTGAAAGTATCGGCATCCAATGATTGAAGCATAATCGTTTCTGTAAGCACGTGTATGAAAAAGTTGAGACACTCTTCCAACATATAAGGTAATGTTTTTGGATCATAAGGTACTGGATTATTGATCTCCCCATTAGGTTCGGGAGAGCTCATTGCTGGCGTACTAGCACGAGTATTCATTGTCACTTGATCAGGGTTGGCAATATTCACATCAGGTGTACGTTGTGGGGGTTGGTGGTGACCCTCCTCATATACTCGATTGCTAAAACGAACATGGTTGGACTCAGAGTTGTGATTATGACTGTGCTGAGGTAGTTGACTCGAACTATGATTTAAGTGGGTACCAAGATCATTATTCGCACCCAGGCTGTCTTGAATTGTCCCATCGGTACTGTTTGAAGTGTCATCTGTGGAGGGATCTATTAACTTCCCGTTTTTCTCTTCGTCATACTTTACAATCCAACCATCCAAGAACAACCACCTGCTGAAAATTAAGAAACACACCAAGTTTGGGTTGTTCTGAGCGATGAACAATTGTGAAAGAAACAAATCCCGCATATAACCACTTTCGCGAAGATAAGTCGACCGATAAAACTGAAGCTGGTAGCGTACACTGTGCCCATTTCTCACCCAAAAACCACTCTTTATCTGAGACATTAAAACTATAGTGCGGAGGGGATAGTCAAAAATAGTGGTTAGCGGATTGGGAATCTCAGGACGTCTACTTGTCAAGGTGACCGATTCTAAGACTTGCTTGATCTCATCCACAGATTCAAAGCCACCTAATTCAATCAATGAGCACAAGAATGAGTGCAAAGGGTGAAGAAAACTCACTTTTTCTTGGTCGATGCGAAAGTGCTGCACAATGTTACCACCGATAAGCTCCTTGGTGATTTCTTTTGTAGGAGATAGGTTGATGTCAATGAGCTCATCAATTAATCCTGGATAGTCATTTTCCTCCAAACGATACAAGAAACGCACCACATATGAGATAGCATTGGAAGCAAGCGAGCGCCTATAAGGTGGCGCTACACTGCTCAATGCTTGTGCGACATATTCTCCAAATTGATATATTACCACGATCGACAGGAAGAAAGCCGTGTAATCGGGGGATTCGTACTCCACATGATTATTGCGCTCTCTTTTCATCACAGGCTTTCCTTGAAAAAGTGCCAAAATGTCACATACCATCGGAATGATATTGGTGGTGAGGATGACGTGAGGATCTGAACTTCTGCTTAAAATGTACCCAATGTCAAAGAAGATTTGACTCCATCGACGATTCTTAAGCCGCGCTATACTGACCTCGTTAGTGATCTGTATATTTTCGGGGGAACGAACCTCCCCAACTGTCAAAAAACCATAAATCAGCGCAAAAATGCGCGCAACATCGCCGTGTTGTAAAATACGAGCAGAATTCGAGGGACACGTGAACAACTGAGTAGAGAGTGTACTCATGACATTCAACTCCGGTTCACGGTCCATAGTTAAGAACATGTCCGCTATGGTAGGGTAAACGTCTGCGTATTGATAGCCAATCACAACCTTGTACTCAAGATTGATGATTAAAGAAGTTAAATACAAGTCATGCAACACAATACGGATTGACTTCCAAAAACGAATGTCTAGGTATATGAGGTACTGTAGGCGTGACCCCCAATGAGAGTTATGAACATCGTAGTCTTCATCAGTCATATTATACTCACAGCGAGCAGCCATTTCGTGTGACAAAACCCACTTCAGAGGGGTGAAATTCCAATGGCTCTTGACGTCGGTAGTGGCAGTTGGAATCTTGGGGATGCACAAACCGTCCAATTTGCCTGCTTGGTACTTTGAGCTCATCCTCTTTGCAGTCGAGAGGGTAGAAGTACTCGTGGTGCTTTCTAAGGAATTGCCACTCAAATTTCCAGAGTCTGAAAGTTTCTTGCTATCAAATTCTCCTGATGCTCGTTCGCGCTCCTTCGTACCGACCTTCAAACCCACATTCCACCTCCTGCAGAAGGCCAAAGAGTACAAATTTTTGATTTGGACATTATGTTTGAAGGATTCACTTTCGGTGAAATCCCTGAGCCAGAGGAGGAGTTCATCGCATACGTCCTCACGAAAAATGTCTCTATTGTTGCGAATCGCAGTTGCCAAACCCGTTGCACCAAGCACGCGTTGCCTTTCCAAAAGTAGACCCACGTTAGCCGAGGTCAAAACCTTTGCGCGTCCGAATTGTTGGGCACGATTGGTGACCATCTCGGCAAATTGTTTCACTTTTCTGCTGGCCAAGCGGATTCGCAGAACAGCATCGCGATACTGCCGTACTTGGTCATTGTATACAACAAGTGAGTATTTATGGGGGACGGTGTCTTCGTAGTCCATGCAGTAAGCGAGAGGATCTAATGACGAATTCGCGGTCGAAGTAAGGATTTTCGTTTGAGACTGCTCGTCCAAAGAGTCAAACTGTGCGTCTGAGTATGCCATAATGTCGATAACAAAGTCCAAAAGCGCCTGCAATGTCTCTAAAAGTGCTTGCGCAAATTCTGGTTCTAGATCGTTCATCACCACGTTGGCATAATGAGGTGAGAGACTGCGGAAGCATGTAAACTCGTTGATCCATGCTTCTGGGTCACCACAATCGCATACGCCTCCGTTCTCTCTCTGACAGATGGTTATGTTGACCTTGTGGTTCTCGTGTAGCAGAGGATGGTAACACTCCAGACAAAGAGCGCATGCTTCATCGAAACCACAAGTTAAACAACGATAAATGGGCTCACCTTTGCGAAAAATACGAGCGCACGGTGTAGTTCCATGCGAATCCAGAAGGAGAGGCTTGGGTATCTTCCACAGTAGTGCTTCCAGCAGCTTGGTAATTCGCAGGTGGTCATCGAGGCTGGGATCATTCTTATACTTTTCATCCACGCGAAAGAAGCAGTCGAGGTACTTTGCATTCGCAGTTGCAGATAAGAAGACAGCTTTTCGTATTTGTTCGCGAGTTCCGTCATTGAAGTTGTAGTTTGAGGCTGCTGCCAACAGAAACAAAAACTGCTTGAATGCTTTGGTGCTATCGAGCATGAGAAGCAATTGTGATTGTCAGTGTTCAAGGGTTGAGATGGGAAATTGGTCTGTGTCAAAGGTTAAGGAGCTTGTTTACTTGGTGGTCACTTGATGACTTGGTATGTTGATTAGTGTGACTTAAGAGTGTTGACTTGATGAGTGTTAACTTAAAGTGTTGACTTTATGAGTGTTGTTTTGATAAGTGTTGATTTGATGAGTGTTGATTTGATGAGTCTGTTCACTATCTGCTCACTTGATGCTATTGTTCACTCGAAGTTTCTGCTAAGTGATTATATCCACCAATGTTTCGATCAACTGTCTGAAGAATTCGATTCTATCAGGTCTTTTCTGTGCTCAAGAATCTCAAATTTGGTATCGCTCAGTACTCTTTATCAAGCAAGCCTCCTCTTTATTCTCTATTCTCTGCTGTAACTCTTATGCAGTGTAGAATTGTCTGCTATGCAAATTGTGTGGTATCTTATGCCCCCGGTCAAAATCAATCTAGTACTAATCTTTGCCACTCTTGAATCCTTTAATCTGATATTTTTTTTATCGCCACCAAAACACCTATGGAACAGCCTATATACTACACGGCCAACATTGAGGCGAACCAGCGAAAATTGCAGCGGGTGCGGGACATTTCGTGCTTGGCTTTGGGTACAGGTGCTGGCATCCTCACATTGGAGTCGTTCTATGGGTTTGGCTTCTACTTTGCAGGCATCACCTTAGTAAATGCAGCCTTCTGGATGGTGTGTTGTCAGGGTAATCCCAAGCGCTATTTCACCAATCCTGTCCGGGAAATTTTCTTCAAGAGCGTGGTGACAGACGTGCCCGGGTTTGTAATGATGTGGTGTTTGGTGTTTGCGTTGGTCAAGTCAAACTCGTAGTAACGAAGAGAGATATGAGAAAAGTGAATATTTGGTGGCTCACAAGGGATGGTAGCGACCACCTCGGTACGAATTTTTGGGGATGAGCGAATGAACTTTCATGGACCAGGACATAACTGAATGAACGAACGAACATCACGAACGGAGTGAGTGAGTGAGTGAGTGAGTGAACTTACATCATATGGAGAGATAGCTGAATGAGTGGGTGAACTTTCATTTCAAGAGTGAACTTCAATCTCAAGAGAGAACTTTCATTTCAAGGGAGAACTTAACGAGCAAATGAACTTCACGAGCAAAGCGAGTGAAGTGAGTGGGTGAGTGAACTTTAAACTCTAGAGAGAACTTCAATCTCTGGAGAGAACTCCAATCTCTAGAGAGAACTCCAATCTTTAGAGAGAACTTTCATTTCAAGAGAGCACCCAACGGGTGAACTCACTTTTCACGAGAAAAGGGACATCTACAAGACCCGTATCACATTGGTCTATATATACAGGATAGTACAGTATACAATGTGCAACAAAAATTACGGTTGATAATATAGAGATTGGCAGTGGAGGACTACTTACGAAAGGTTAGATACCTCAATTATGATTGGGTTTTTACATAGTCCTGTGTAGTCTTATGCATTATTAGACAAGCTTACTTGAATATATGGAAAAACTGGAAAGATCTTACTACAATTTATAGAGCAGCGAATGGATACATAATAGAGTGCATTGGATGCTAAGATAGTGAAATGGAATATAATAGAGTAGTGAAAGGGTATTTACCAGGATAGTGAATGGAGAATTAAGAAAGTAGAAGATGGACGCTTAATAAAGTAGTCAATTGGATACTTAACAGAATGTCAAGGGATTGAAAACGCGTATTCATAGAGAGGTAAAATACTTTTACTATATGAGTTACTCACTTACTCAATCAATAATCACTTGATTAGTGAATCACTCAATCTATCAATTACTCACTTACTCAATCACTCTATCGGTCAATCAATCCCTCACTCAATCCCTCACTAACTCAATCTCTTAATCCATACATCCCTCGCTCACTCAATCCCTCAATCATCCACCTCAACTCATTCACGTCGCTCGTTCAGTTAAAAACTTCATCCTTTACCACTAACAACCTCATACTCAATTCAAACCACGCATGCTTCAATTGACCCAAACCCGTTCACCCATTGAATTAGTAAAACTCAATTACAAGTCATTCTTCCGGGATTTTCTCCGAAATTTCAAATTGCCAGCAATCAAATACACCAGTTACAATGGAGAAGATTGACTTATCAACCAACTCTAGAAAAATTCAAGACGCCTACGAAAAGGTCGTCAGAGGAGACCCCTCAAGCGATTACGTCGTCTACTCTGTTGACAAGAATGCCACCCTCGAGGTCTCTGCCTCCGAAAAGGGTTCCTTGGACGACTTTGTTGAACATTTCTCGGATGGACAGGTTCAATTCGGTTTGGCACGTGTCACTGTGCCCGGATCCGACGTGACCAAGATCTTATTGCTCGGATGGTGTCCAGACAATGCTCCGGCAAAGTTGCGGTTGTCGTTCGCGGCAAATTTCGCCGAAGTGTCTCGGGTCTTTAGCGGGTACCACGTTCAGATCACTGCAAGAGATCAAGACGATTTGGATGTCGATGAGTTCTTTCAGCGTGTTGGTGCTGCTGCAGGTGCCAGATACTCTATTCAGAATACCAGTGCCTCTGCTTCAAAAGCACCAAAGCCTGTTGTTCTGAAGCCAATTGTGGCAAAACCCACCAACAAGCCTTCGTTTGTTCCAAAGTCCACGGGCAAACCTACAGGAATAGTATCTGAATCCGCATCACCCGCTGCTAAGCCTACCAAGCCAATTGTCCCCAAGGCTGTGCTGTCATCAAATGAGGACGAGTGGGGCGGAGAAGCTGAGATCGAGGAGAGAGATTTTTCAAAGAAGCCTTTGGAAAACGTACCGCTGGCTTACAAGCCCACCAAGGTCAACATTGCCGAATTGCGTGCACAGAAGTCCGACACCATTTCGCTGCGCCCCAAGGCTGCGGAGCCAAAGCCTGCTGACAAAGTTGAGCCACAGGATGAACAACCCAAGTCTTTGAATGACCGCATGAAGGCGTTCAGTTCTAACGATGACGGGCGTTTGACTGAGTTGCCAAAGCACAAGGTCAACAACTCGGTTGCGAACAGGTTCAAGCCCGAGCCCGTGTCAGACGGACCCCAGTTTGGAGCCAAGCCTTCTTTTGGTGCAAAGCCTAAGCCTGCTGACAAGGTTGTTGGTGGTTTGCTGAGAAACTTTGGTGCGGAGGGCGGAAAAACCCCAGCACAGATATGGGCCGAAAAGCGTGGCAAGTACAAAGTGGTGGAAAACACCGATGAACCAGTCTCTAGTTTGTCTGAACAGGCTCAGCTGACTACTTTGGACAGTAAAAAGGAGGAAGAGGAAGAGGAAGAGGAAGAACCAGCTCCACCTGCACCAGTTTTGCGCTCGTTGCCCACCCAACCAGTGCGTAACTTGCCTCCACCACCGGCACGTAATATACCGCCCAAGGAGGAGTCGAGTGATGAAGAGGAGGAGGAAGCCCCTGTAAAGGAAGAAGCTCTTGCGCCGTCACTTCCATCTAGAGAGGAGGCCCCTGCTCCATCGCTTCCAGCTAGAGAAGAGGCTTCTGCGCCATCGCTTCCAGCTAGAGAGGAGGCCCCTGCTCCGTCGCTTCCAGTGAGAGAAACAACTTCAGAAACAATCACTGCTATTGCTCAGTACGACTATGAAAAAGACGAAGACAACGAAATTGGCTTTGAGGAAGGCGATGTGATCACTGAAATCGACAAGGTTGACGAGGAATGGTGGTCAGGAAAACATGAGAAGACTGGAGAAGTTGGCTTGTTCCCTGCTGCGTACGTTGAGGTGACTGAAAATGCTGCACAGGCCCAGGCACAGCCTGCTGCCCCAGTTGCTGAGGAAGAGCCAAAGGCTGCTCCAGCTTCGTCTCGTCCATCGGCCACTGCTGAATACGAGTATGAAAAGGATGAGGACAACGAGATTGGTTTTGCGGAGGGAGATTTGATTGTCGATATTGAGTTTGTTGATGATGATTGGTGGTCCGGCACCCACAAGGCCTCTGGTGAAACGGGCTTATTCCCTGCCAATTATGTCAAGTTGAATGACTAGGCGATGAGGGACGTGATAGGACGGGGTCATATGGAGTGGATAAAAGAATGATTGGAATATAAGAGTAGATAAGTGATAAGTTGAAATGAAAATAAAATGAGAGTAGGTGATGAGTAGAGATGAGAGTAAGTAGGTGATGACTAGAGATGAGAATAGGTAAGAGAGAGTTTTGAGAGGGATATGTAATGGGTATAGATATTGAGAGTATATGAGCGAGATTGTTATTGAGAGGGATATGTATTAGATTATCCAAGATGAAACATGATGAATTGAGAAATCGTCAACGGTAATTTTATATTTTTTACAAAGCAATGGCTGCAAATCCATAAACTTGTATGCAGTCCTAATCAGAACGAATTTTCAAATCTACTCGCATCGTATTTGCCTCATGCTTACTTAGACTCCATCTCCTTCAACTTTTTCGGTTCCAGACCTCAAATACTCCTTCACAGCTTCTCCCCAGACGCCTCGTTTTTTATAGAACCCAATTTCATCGGGTAGCGACTCGATACCTCTTATCAACTCCTCACCATTGCCCTCCTTCTTGATATCTGCAATGGGTGTTAAGTACGTTCTCACGGTCATTAAGTTTGCTCCAGACTCGGGAAGTCGAAGAAAACATTGTCTCTCCACGCGCAAAAAGCAGCCCGTGGAGAAATCCAAATCCTGCATCTTCAAGGGCTTTTCCTCATCTCCACCATGAAGATGATTTCCTTCTATAGCAAACAAGTTGCTGTGTGTTTGCACGGACCAATTAGTCCTAACCCACAAATCTTTCACGTTCAACTTTCTGAAGAAGTTTGCCATGGGGCTTTTGAGCCGTGGTTTGTATTGAGGAACCGGCTGGTGGATTTGTGATATGGTCTTGTTCATGTTTTCACTAGGGTCAAACCCGGCAGGGAAACCAGTAATGCTCGCCCGCAACACATACTCGCCATCCTCCTCGTCTTGGATGAGCAACAAAAAGTCCTCTTCAATTAAACCAAGAATATGGCCCAAAAGTACTCTAGGCAGACTGGCCACTGATGTCCGAGGAAACCGGTCTCCAGTAATTAAATTTGTCACCTCGCCATGGTGCAAATTGAAGTACTGTGGATACCGTGCCAAAAAGTAGCCCACCATGATGTCGTACACTTCCTTGACCGCTTTCCCCACTTTGGGGTCATTTTCCTCTAGTAAAACGGTGTTATGCTTTTCAGCGATTTCTTTCCGCAAACGTACGGTATCTGCGTACGAATTCTCAATGAGGAGCCATTCGTGGGGTGTGGCTGCGATGTTCTTTATGCCCATCTGCACGTTGAAGTTTCTCTTGTTGACAAAGGGTCTCAACTGGAGTGGTTGTTGAGATTCCCAGCTCCATGTCGACTCAACTGGGACTATTTTTGTGGCGTCTACAACGCTCGGAGTTCTCTTCTTTACTAGGAGCTTGAAGACAATAAGCGCCGATAATACGAAAACCCCAAGGATGAGGTACATACTTACGTGCAACCAAGTTATTGTAGTAGACTTTGTCTTGCAGAACTATTCATTTACGTTATCGTGAGATTACCAAATCGGGAAAGCGGTTGCGAAAAGAAGTCCACAGCACTGTGTGGCATTCGAAATATATCAAGTGTTGACTTTGAGCCCCGAGTGAATTCCAACTCACCACATTTTCATATCTACTTCATGTCTCCTGCTTCTATCATATGCATACTCTTTACATCTCGTGCTCACTCTTTACATCTCATGCTTACTCTTTACATCTCATGCTTACTCTTTACATCTCGTGCTTACTTCTTCAAATGCTTACTTCTTTAATGCCATGCTTTACCTCTTTAATGCCATGCTTTACCTCTTTAATGCCATGCTTTACTTCTTTATCTCATGCTTTTATTTCTTTACCTAACCCATTAACTTTTAAACAGCCTCATTAATCATATCTCATCAATCTAGCAATCACTAGAAGTAAGTAAGCGCCGAGAAGTTGGCAGTCCTGCTCAGCAATTCGATGCTTTCAACCTTTGGGAAATTCCGAACCAAGCAACGCAACGGGTAGTCGCGCTCGCCACAAATGGCCTCTTCTGCATCATCTATATACAAGTTGCGTATACGGCCAACCATAAAAGACATCTTCTTCAAAATGTCGTTCACAATGTTGACTATGGTCACAAAGGAAACTGTGTTATCATTGAGATAAGCGTCAAGCGGCTCATGCAGCGTTGCGGCGGAAATCAGCGAGTCAAAGTAAAAGTATGCGTTCTCCACTAATTTCAAGTTTCCCTTATTTTTCAACGGAGCATTTTTAACCTGCAGGCCGGTAAGTGCCATCATCCAGTCAATCTTGGTGGTGTAGTCAATCAACTGTGTCAAGGTATCCTGGATGTAGTCCAACCCGTCAAAAAACATGAACACAACCTTTCCTTGGAAGTGTTCCTTCTCCAAGCGCTTAACGAGCTCGTTGAAGGTAGCCAAGTACGTAAACTGCGAGTTCTCCAGCAAGTCCTTGCCAATCATATTCTCCAACTTCTTATCAATCTGGTCAAGTTTCCCGTTAGATACGACAATTACGTCATATGCGGAGTGTGGAACACAAGTAAATTTCTGGATCATTTTATAGGATAGATAGAATACTCGATTTCTATTGGTCTGATAAGATATTCCTAATCTCTGCCGGAATGCCTCACATATAAATACTTTCTCCGCACTCCGTGTTAATATAAATACTGTGATTTCCTCATCGCTGAACACGGGCACAAAAAAAAAAAAGTCGCGCCATTTGTGGGGAAATACAATTTTGTGTTCACTAAAGCGAATCCCTACGTCACAACTTAAGCCTGGAAAGAAACCAACGGCGAAATATTGGCTTTTGTGAGTGTTCTTGGGTCGTTTTCAGACGGGGCCGAAATGGCCCGAAAATGGCCCGGACATGGCCCGAAACACGGCACAATTTTTTTTTTCTTGGTTCCCCATTATAGACGGTCAACACTAGTTCTCCAACATAAACATTCCACGGTGAGTATTTGGTCAAACATTTCACTGCAAGGTGTCCAACACAAAGATTTTACTGCGAGTTTTTGTGTTTTGTTGAGCAGACCCCACACTAGAAAAGGGGTATAAACAATAGCGGCCTTTAACGCATATGCATACACCGGACTAGTTGCGGGTTTTGCGGCCGGGTCCTGTAATGTTGTTCTTACCAACCCCTATATTTGATGTTTCTTATTCTGCAATCGATTGCTTTTTAACCGCATAGGTTTAATTTCTTTGCTTTATTTCTGGGCACTTGATCAGTGGCATCGCTTAGTTTTCATGTCGTGATTTCATCTCTCAGTACCCATTTTAGTACAACTCTAAAGTATTGTCTAGGGAAAGGTTTTCAAGATACTACGGAGAAGTCTAGGTGAAGTTTTCCATGATCCCAGTGTGTTGGGTAGCGTTCTATTTTAGGTCATTTCCTAGTCGGGTCATTTTTTTGGCATTCTACATTTTCACGTCATGGTTTCTATGTTTCATAATTGCCTTTTATGTGTTTCATCACTGCCACTGTTGACATTGCATAATGACACGAGGAGGTAATTGAGGTTGGCTCGTGAAGATCGCAGGTGAAATTGTTACTAAATGTGTAGTTCACAAGAAAAGTGAGTGAGTCCGCTAAATATGTTAGTTCACTTACCTGATTAGCTTGTGAGTTCACTAGAAATGTTAGTTCACTCACTTGCTTTGCTTGTGAGTTCCTAAATATGTTCACTTACGTGATTAGCTTGTGACTTCACTAGAAATGTTAGTTCACTCACTTGCTTTGCTTGTGAGTTCCTAAATATGTTCACTTACGTGATTAGCTTGTGACTTCACTAGAAATGTTAGTTCACTCACTTGCTTTGCTTGTGAGTTCCTGAATATGTTAGTTCACTCACTTGCTTTGCTTGTGAGTTCCTGAATATGTTAGTTCACTCACTTGCTTTGCTTGTGAAGTCCCATAAAAATACGTGTTCACTCTTTACTTGTGTCATCCTCTTCCCATTGCATTTTAGTCTACAAACGTATAATATCCTCATGCATTGCCCCGCACACGGACTATTTCTACCTCAATAGACGTTCTAGGTTTTATGTCTTTCTCAAGTGTCTCCACGTGTTGAGGCAGCAAAACACGTACCCACTTCGTTCAGTTCATTGCTTATTAACTCTTAGCTGCTGGGCCGTTCAGTCCATTGCTCATTAACTCTTAGCTGCTGGGCCGTTCAGTCCATTGCTCATTAACTCTTAGCTGCTAGGCCATTACTCGTTAACTCACTCTTAGCTTCTTTGATCGTTCAGTTCATTTCGCCCCGCCACTACTCAACCCGCGCAGGATCATCGTTGTCCAGATCATAAACGATGTGTCCACTCTCAATCTGTTCGTCTTCAAAATCATCTTGTGACATTGCACTGTCGTTCACAGCAGTGGCAAAAGATTGATCTCCTTCGGTAGTGTCTCCTATTATATTCTCTTCGGTTCTGCTAGACTCGCCAGCTTCGGATGGGGCATTCTCGACGTCATCAACATATGAAGGCGGTAAATTGGGTATTTGGTTCACGATGCTGTGAAGGCTAATCCGTTCGTCCTGCGAATCAATATCAGAATATGCGTTGTAACTGTATTTGTCCCCATCATAGGCAACATTGTCTTGCTCCAGCCAAAACCCAGGTGGGAAATCATTGGCACGATCGTCCAATCCCCCTTCGTCTACCTCGGACCTCTCAAGCAATATGTCACTGTTGAACTTTTGGTAGGCCGGTGGCAGTGGCCCGTTGCCTTCAAGTGGCGCATACCCCCACTTTTTCACATTTCCTTCAATAAACACGAAGCCTGCCTGGCCGAGATTAACATGCACCGAGCAGATGTTGTTTGCCCCAATCATGGGGAAAATCTGTGCAAGACCATGCACAGGCTTAAAGTGCTTGATATGTCCCCCGATGGAAGATTCATTAACCTTTTTACCGTTTCTAGTGAGAAATATGGTGCCTGAGCGGGTTCTGTATCCTACCCCAATAACGTCCCCTTCCACGAACTCCGGTAATGGTGCCTTGGATCCCAAGAACTTGAACGGCTGGTTGTACCTACGATGGCCTGTGGAATCATAGCACATGCTGTTTTGATGACGCCCAGGGAGGCGGAACCACGGGTAGGGTTTGATGCTCAAACCCACGGATATCACGGTGTTTTCAGGGTTTGGCAAAGAGTATATCTTCGACTCGAAGTAATAGACTTCGTTCTTCATAGGTATTGGTAGGTTTGTAGTAGTTGAACACTCGAACTTTTTGAAAAAGTTGAGTTCAGTCTTATTAATGATAATGAGGTCGTTATTGGTTAACATGGGATCCTTTTGGAACTCGAACGCAGATATGCCTTTTTCCTGAATCAGAGTTTTGTGCGCCTCACTGAGGTCGCCGCATAACGGTGAGTTTTGATCCAAATACTCCCTACTTTGGAAATATAATTCTTGTTCATCCGAGTCCAACTCGAGGTATACTTGGTTCTCTTCTTCTCGGAGAAGTTCATCTTTGGATGGGCGCCGCCTCAAGAGTCGCACCAAGAGGATTATACCGAGAAATAGTGCCAACAGTGCTGCGCATACAATAAGAATCACCATTGGAAGTGCATCCGCCACCATCTTGGTTGATAAGAAATAAAAAATGCAATTTGTGTGACTCGCTTTGGAAAACATGCTATGTCACGTGAATATGAAGGAAGACATAGTTGGATAGCTAGAATGAGCAAGCGAACTGAATGAGCAAGCGAACTGAACGAGCAAAGCGAACTGAATGAGTAAGCGAACTGAATGAGCAAGCGAACTGAATGAGCAAGCGAACTGAATGAGCAAGCGAACTGAATGAGCAAGCGAACTGAATGAGCAAGCGAACTGAACGAGCAAAGCGAGTGAAGTGAGTGAGTGAGTGAGCTAACATTCAATGAGGAGATAACTAAACGAGTAAGCGAACTCAGCGAGCAAAGCGAGTGAAGTGAGTGAGTGAGTGAAGTGAGTGAGTGAGTGAACTAACATTCAATGAGGAGATAACTGAACGAGTAAGCGAACTCAGCGAGCAAAGCGAGTGAACTAACATTCAATGAGGAGATAACTGAACGAGTAAGCGAACTCAGCGAGCAAAGCGAGTGAACTGAGTGAACTAACATTCAATGAGGAGATAACTGAACGAGTAAGCGAACTGAGCGAGCAAAGCGATTGAAGTGAGTAAATGAGTAAATGAATAAAAAGTGAATAAATGAGTGAAGTGGGTAAATGAGCAAATGAGTAAATGAGTATCTAACTCTCTACTCTTCACACAACCTTCAACACTCACCTTCAAAAAACTTCAATCTGCCAAATTTTACTTTATATATAATGTAAGTACACTCTTCACTACTCACTCGCTTGGCTCGTGATGTAACTTGAAATATTCAAAGCCCCAAATACCAGCATCAAAGTATTTGCTCATAATTACACAATACTTAAAAAAATTGATTGTTCCTTGCAACAAGCCAGCCAAATCAAGACTTTTTGATTTTTTTGGCAACTCCCAGCCATCTTGAGGTGGTTCAGCATCGCAACTCCACACACGAGCGGCTGATAGCGAATCACATAAACGCGCTCCAATGAACATGCATGAACATTATTGTAGTCCACCTATCAACCGCCAACTCACACCACTTTGCATCTTCTATATATATATCCCACAATTTGGCTAGAATGATCCGCACACAACAAAAGCAAGCAGTCTTGCACTTCATATCATATCTACAACGTTGCGAGACAAACAATTGATAGAAGAGTTCTTAAAGGGATTACACCAATAGAAGAGTTGTTGAAGGGATTACACCAATAGAAGAGTTATTGAAGGGATTACACCAATAGAAGAGTTATTGAAAGGATTTTCAAGAGGTACTTTCAAATTTCCAAGAGGCGGTTTACCATACATTGAGTGCAAGAAAATCTTCAAGACGATCTTTGAATCGACAGAGGTACTTTAAATCTTCAAAAAAGATCTTTGAATCTCCATATCATACTTTAAATATCATAGCACCCCACCCTAAATGATCATTTTCGCACTTTTTGCGTTTTTAGCATTTGCATTTGGCTGCAACCCATTACAGGGTAGCTGCCCACCAGACATTGCATTATCGGCGACTTTCGGCGGGACTTTCCTGGCAGAATCGCCGTACTTTTCTGCATCGAGCAACCGCGGTGGCTCCATTACATATAACCTGGACGGTGCCTCATTGAGCTTGACTAAAAGAGGCGATAACCCGACTTTGGTGTCCAACTTCTATATCTTTTTTGGGAAGATCGAAGTGGTGTTGAAGGCGGCCAAAGGTCAAGGTATCATCTCTCTGTTCTTCTTGCAATCAGACACTCAGGACGAAATTGACATTGAGTTATTTGGCGGAGACCCATACGAGTTCCTGTCCAACTTCTTTTCGCAAGGTGACACTACAAATTTCAATAGAGGTGGTTATCACATCACATCTTCGGATCCTCGCGAGAACTTCCACACATATACCATCGAATGGACCCCAGATTTTGTGACCTGGAGTCTCGATGGCAAGGTTGTGAGAAAACTTAACTCTGACAGCCCTCAAGGATTCCCTCAGACACCAATGCGCATATATACCGGTGTCTGGGCTGGCGGAGACCCCAACAATTCCCAAGGAACTATCGACTGGGCTGGCGGTTTGACAGACTTTTCGGATGCTCCATTCACTATGCAGATCAAGTCCATGATTGTTGCAGACTACTCTAGCGGAAAATCCTACTCGTACAAAGACAAGAGTGGTAATTGGACCCTGATCTCCTCTGATGGAGGACAGGTCATGGGTCGTTACCAACAGGCTCTTGAGCAATTCAGTCAAGGTGGGGGTCAAACATCAACTACCTTCACTGCAAACAGCGCATTCAAGACTCAGACACAAAACTCGTTGTTGGCCACAGCTGGGCCCACGGGTACTGATGCTCAGAATGCGGGCAAAATCTTGGAGACCTCGAATGGCAGCACCTTCACAATTGCAATCCCATCAGATGCAGTTACTTATGCTGGTGATGGAACTCCGAAGTCCAAAAATACGCCTAGTCAAACCACCACGAAAGCTACCAAGACCAAGGAAGGCCTGACAAAGTCTACTTTTACTTGGGACCCGATTTCTGCGGGTCAGCCAATCACCATGGAAGGTTCTGGTGCTACCCGCACTGATGGAAGCAACCCTTCGTACGCCAATCATCCCTACACAGCTTCTCTGGATGACTGGTCGTCGTTTTCACCATACACTCCGACTTTTGCAAGCCGTGCTTCAAGCAAAACTGCAGTTGCCAAGAGTCACGATAATGGAGCTCCAAGGTCTGGTACCTATACATGGAGTTTGTTATCTTTTTTCGTGATGATATTCCTTTGACTCAAGCAAGCTTGGTCCTCTCATCTACATTATCTCACCAACATTATTTAGAAAATACAGCAAACAGTCGAGGTTGTAGAACGAATGAGGTAGTTATTGATTATGACCAGGGCTTATATGCAGCTATCATGAATTTTGTTCTAGCTGTCAGGTAATCCACCCTTTGGGGATAAAGCTTCTAACTTGCTTGTATATTGATGGAGCGGATATAACTTATATACTCTTCTCTGTGTCTAGGGTTTGAGGCGGCAGGCAGTCTAACTCTCGTTTCATTGATTAGTGTGATATGTAGTACCACGTACCTTACACTAACTGTTTGTTTTCATAAAATTCACCAACTTTACTAATATACTACCAAGGTGGTTACGTTTAGTGTGTATGAAATTCATCACCTTTACTAATATTAACAAGCTAAGTTGGTTACGTCTTTCCAAGAGAGCCGCATCTTACTAATCTTCTAACATTCACCATCACTCTATCATTTTTTAGTTATCTCCATATGAAGTTTTCATTCACTCCCCTCGTTCATTTCAGCCACCCATTCATATATAGTTGATTCACTCACTTCACTTGTTCCGTAGTGCTGCTTCTCAATATCTCTACAAAAACTCAATATACCCCTTTTTAACATATATATAACCTCCCTCGAGGGCCCGTTTTCATTCATGGTATCCTGTCGAGGAGTATTCCCCGCATCATAAAGCTCTGTATACAACTTTAGAACTTGCAGTCGATTGGGTACTTCAAGTTTCCATCGGCGTCCCAGACACCCCAGTGCTTCTCGACATCAGAAGTGCCAGAGGTGTTTGGCTTCCAGGCCTCGTCCTCAGCCTCGAAGACAGCAACGTTGACGCCCCAGCCTCTCATTGCACAGATAGCATCCTGCCAGTAGTTCTTGGCGTTCTCAAGAGAAGGCTCAGAAGCCTCGAAGGCAGTACCATCGGTTGGCCAGCCGGTCTCACCAACCCAGAAGTTGATGTCGGTAGAGCCCTTAGTGGACTGGATGGTCTGCAAAGCCTGCATGATGTCGTCGAAGAAAGAGTAGGACGAGTTCTGGGTAGTCTGACCCTGCCAGTAAGAGAAGGCGTTGGCAAAGACAAAGTCAGCCTCCTTGATAGCAGGCTGGGAGGCACCGTCAACAATGACGTTCCAAGAGTCGACGAAACCGACCTGGACATCGCCATAGGACTTGCCGTTCTTGTCCTTAATTCCCTTCAACAAAGTCTTGATTTCGCCAATCTTCTCAGCCAACTGAGAAGCGGTCATGTCGTCTCTGTAAAGAGCCTCAGAACCGACGGTGAACACCTTGACGGTGTCAACAGAGATTTTTGGCAAGTAGTCGGTAAGAGCCTGCTTCTCAGCCTCGAAGTGGGCGTCGTCATTTGGCCAGATACCAAACATAACCTGGAAGCCGGCAGACTCGGCAGCTGGGCCCAAGTTCTGCAAGGTGTTGCAGTCGGAGACGGCGTAGGTCTTGACGATCTTGGAGTGGCCACCCAAAAGCTTGAAGTCGGACTCGTATTCGCTGGTAGACTTACAGTTGCCACTGTTGTCCTTAACACCCAAGTTGAAGGCGAGCTAGAAAGTTAGTAATGCGAACACGGGGGTGTTGTGGAATTGAACATACGTCACCAATAGCGTTAGCGCCGGCCACGAGAGCGGCAATAGCAGTTAAGTACTTGAATTGCATGATAACGAGCGTTCAAAGATGAAGAAGAAGTACAGAAAAATTCAAACAAGTAGGCGATCTTTAGAATTTGAAGTGGAATTTTCGGCGTCTATTTTTGTCGCATTTCCTGTGACGAAGCGGTTTTGTGGCGCCCCGAAAATGGAATAATTTCCTCTTACGGACCGCGAAAACGTGACTTTGCCCATACACCTTTATTTACCAAACAAGGTGGAATAGAAAATTGCGGGACTTGGAAAGTCTATTTTTGGAACCCATATCCGAGTTGCCATCAGGGGATATTTGTGATGTGGAGAGGGCAGGTATGAGAGGAGTATAGCTGAGAGTAGTGATATACTGAGTATTGACTGATGTGAGTAGTGACTGATATACTGTATTAACTGATACACTGAGTAGTGACTGATATACTGTATTAACTGATACACTGAGTAGTGACTGATATACTGTATTAACTGATACACTGAGTAGTGACTGATATACTGTATTCACTGATACACTGAGTAGTGGCTGATATACTGTATTCACTGATACACTGGGAGTAGTAACTTACACACTGAGAAGCGACTGAACTGATACAACGGTACTGGCTGGAACTTAAATGTAAACGTACTAAAGCAACGAAACTGCCTCTAACTTAAAAGTAAATATACTAATATAGCTAAAGTACTGGCTGGAACTAATATAAATATTGAAATGTGCTGTCTTTTTTAGTCAGTTCTAACTGTACAGTCTATTTTGACGGCCTTTATAGTACAGTTGTAAAGTGTATATATCGCTAATCAAGCTTATACAAAGTTGCATATAAATCACAGTGCAATAAAGTTTCGATGTGTACTGAGCAATGGGTTGGACCTATTTCTTCGATGGGGTATTTTACCAATAGCTCACAACTATTACTCATTTTGCCATAACTGACTGTTTTGTTTGAGACGTATGATATCAGTGTGTAGCCATAGTCTTTTGTTGAATGTGTTTATGGAGAGATGACGAGAGTTAATACTAAAAACTGTTGAGCTGCTAATCTTATCATCTAGTTCATTAGAACCACGCTTTAGTAGCTCCTTTTTCAGAGTAAAGAACACTCAGGCTTTCCATTTCTTGGTCAATTTTTAGTTTTGCCAGGCGGTTCCACTTCGCCCTACATCCAATTATCCTATCTTACTTGGTAAGCTACTATCTGATGATATGGATCCCATCGACTTCGACGATAGACCTTTTCTTCGATATCGACCTCTTCTATATAGACCTCTTCGATGTAGACCTTCAATCTGGTGAATTGACCTACTCATGTCCTCGCCTTCTTGTAGTCATTATCACCTCCTTTATCCTCCATCTCCCTCATATTTTCCTCCATCTTCATCCTCCTACCCTCTTCTCTACCTCACCATATAAACCCTATCTCACAATCTTGGTTAAACCAACTAGGACGGCATCCTCAACCCTCATCCCTCCCGGAACCTCAACCTTCCCCTCAAACATCTCACCCACGCTCTGAACACCCTCCAAATTGGCCTTGTCCTTCTGGAAACACCTCTGCAAATCCTTGAAATTGCCAAAGAACACCAACGCGTGCTTCTTCTGCTCGGCAGTAAGAGTATCCACGGTGGGAATCTTGCAGAAATCGTCGTCCTTTCCATTGTGACCAAAGTAGTCATCACAGTTGACGTACAAACTCAGCGAATATCCTTCCTCCACCGAACTCTCAGTGAACACATTGCTGAACTTCTTGCACATTCTAATGTAGTAGCCAAAACTCGACTTGTTTCCCACCACACCATAGGCCTGCTCAGGCGGTACTATGGTCTTGTTCTTCAAATCCACCGTGACTCTCGAGTTCACCGGCACCTCCCTCTTGATCAGTAACTCCAAGGCCTCGGCCTCGCCGATGTTGACGTAGCGTGTCACAGAAATCTTGTGGTCGGCCTTAACCTTCTTTCCTTTGGCTTTGCTGAACACCTTAGCAGTTTCCTTTGGTATCGTTATGCCCTCTTTGAAATCTTTGTACACTTCGTTGTTGCCCATAAAAGGCAAGGTTGAGATCTTGGGCAACTTTGCCGCGTACTTGAATTTCTTGAGAATGTCCTTTTGGCCCGTCAAGTTGAAGATGGTCTTCACAAGGTATGGAGGCGTCACAAAGTACTGCAAAAGTGTGGCCAAGAGGTATGCATTGTCTTGTAAGGTTGAAGGCTGTTCTGTCTCTTCGGACTCTGTGGTTTTGACTTCGTCGTCAAAGTTGAACTTTAACTTGCCGTTTCCAACAGCCACCACTTTCTCTTTCTGTTCGCATTCTTCAGGCACGTCCAACACCACAATCTCGCCGATGCTGTATATGGTGGCTGCCCTGGCTATCTGGTAGGCGATGTTGGTGATTTGCTCGAGGTTTCGTGCGTTTTTTGGGGAGATCAGGCTTGAGGGGATGCATATGGACACCTGCATGCCCTGAACGGGCAGTGTCTTGGTTGGTTTTTTGGTTGGTTTTGGGGGAGTCTCCTCCTGTTTTCTCTTTGCCATTGTGATGAGGAAAAAAAAGATAAAAGAATGAGAAATGATGAGTGATGAGAGTGGGGGAGGAGACAAGGTGAGATGTTTAAGGAGATGGGATGGATATTTAATGAGATAAGGTGGATATTTAATGAGACGAGATGAAGGAGACTAAATGACTATTTAATAAAACGAGATGATTATTCAATAAAATAACTATGCAATGAACTATTCAATGAAATTATTCAATGAAATTGATCAATGAAACTATTCAATTAAATTATTTAATGTAACTACCCAATGAAACTAAACCATCCAATGAGACCTACTGCGGGCTGAAAACTATACTGAGCCATTGGTTATGGTTGCCACTCCAAATTCTTCATAAGAACTTCATCTCAACCGTTCTACACAAAAACCAATCAACTCACATCAAAGCGCTTATTATTTGGTCTTTTTCTACATCCAACGGTCATCCCCCTAACTACACCCTCACAATGGCCTCCTCCCTTCTACAACTCCTCATTCTATCTCATTCTATTTCTCCACACCGTCCTTCTCCTCCTTCTATTCTATCCTTTTCATCATTCTATCCTTTCCATTCCTCACTCCCTATTTACTTTTCCTCCTCCTCCTCATCCTCCTCCTCATCATCAGAGTCGTCCTCAGCCTCCAAAGCCGCAACCTTGGCCTTGGCTCTCTCGATGTTGATCTTGGTCTGTTCATCCTGCTTGGCCTCCAACGCAGTCAAAGTCTCCTTCAAAATGTTGATGGTGGCAGGAACATCCTCCTCCTTGGTAGGGAAAGGAATAGACAAGTCGCTCAAGGCAACAATAATCTCAGGGTCAACAGTGAAGGCCTTGGCCTTGGTCTTCTTACCACCCTTCTTCTTGCCCTTAGAACCAGCAAAGAACTCGTCATCGCTCTTCTTGATGATAACAGCCTCAGCAGGCATCTCGATAGTTCTACCGGTGGAAGGTGCCTTGGTGTCCAAGGCCTTGGCACTGTCAGTGGTCTTCTTAGCCGGCTTGACGTAGGATGGGTCGAAGTAGTGCAACAAGTTGTGGATCGAGTCCAACTCGGCAGTGAAGGCAGGGATGGAAGCCTCAGCCAACTGCTGGTCAGCAAGCTCCTTTCTCTTCCTCGACTTCTCTGCACGTCTAGACGCCTTCTCCTCCTCTTCACGCTTCTTCTTCTCTTCAGCCAAGGTGGCCTTGAACTTCTGGAACTGCGCGTCAAAGTCGGCCCTCAACTTGCGGATCTGGTTGTACTTTTCGTCCTTCTGCTGTCTGATGGCGTTTCTCTTCTCAATCAACGCACTCTTCTTCTTGCTGACAACGTCTCTGGATGAGTTCAACTCGTCCAACTCCTTCTTCTTGGCGTCGAACTCCGCGTTCAATTCCTTGTTGTGCAAGCTCGACAAGGTCTTCTTCAACTCGGCAATCTTGGCCTTGTCCTGGTCGATCAATGCCTGAACCTTCTCGATGTTGCCAAAGTCCTTGCGCAACTTACGCAACGCAGACATCTCCTTGACGTAGCGGCGCTCGTCCGCCAACTTGAGAGTACCGCCACCGATGAGCGCATCCAATGCATTCACACGCAGGTCGATCTCGGCCACGTTCTTGAAGTTGTTCTTGGAAGTCTGGGCCTGGATCTCAGCAATTCTCTGCTTCATCTGTGCGTCAATCGCCTTGATCTGGTCATTCACTGCGTTTCTCTCGGTCTTCAAAGCGGACTGCTTGGAAATGAGCACCTTGATGTCCTTTTGCAACTCGCTTCTGCGGGTGTTGCCCTCGCTAGAGTGCTGCACCTTGTCGATCTGGGCGGTGAGCTCATTGTTAGCGAGGTCCAACTTGCCAATCTCTGCGCGGAGCGCGTCGATCTGGCTTTTCATAGCTTTGTCATCGGGACGCTTGATAAACGGACGGCGGGCGGGGGCAGTAGAGGCAGACATGAATACGTGTTGAAAAAAAAAATGGAAAAGAAAACGAAGAAATAGTGATTTGGATGGGAGTTGGGGTGGTGAAAGGTTACGATAGGGTTTGTAAGATATGGTTAAGATTTGGGTTGATGTTAGTGACTGTAGGTGAGAATATAGGGTATGGATATGGGGTTATTGTTATGGGAGGAATGCAATGGTGGTTGCAGGTTCGTAGAGATAACAGAATTAGAGTTTACGAGGATTGAACAAATATTACTGAATTGAATGACGAGCGAAAAAGATGTGGTCCGAAAGTAGAAAAAGTATAAGATATGCTGGAAAAGTACAAGAAAAGGATGGAAATACAATATTTCAAAGGTTAGAAAAGCCACAACATATCAGTCTGATTTAGTAGTCTTGTAGTTAGAACAGAAAAAGTTCACTCACTCACTCTTCACGAGCGAAGCGAGTGAAGTTCGACTTAAATTATATACGAGATAACTGAATATCAAAGAATTTCATAAAATATTCAGTTTTTTCACTCATTCAGTTGTCTCTAATAATTATAGTATTCTACACTGTTCACTCATTCAGTCATCTATAACAATGATAGGATTCTATGTTTGTTCACTCATTCAGTCATCTATAATAACGATAGTATTCTATGTTTGTTCACTCACTCAGTCATCTATAATAACGATAGTATTCAATGTTTGTTCACTCATTCTGCCATCTATAACAATGATAGGATTCTATGTTTGTTCACTCACTCACTCACTTCACTCGCTTTGCTCATGAAGTTCGCTCTTTCGTTCAGTTATCTCTTTATTACTGTAAGTTCACTCGTTCGTTCAGTTATCTCTATATAATTATTGTTCACTCGTTAAAAAAAACCTAACCATGTCAGAGTACGCCAAACTCGTAGCTAGCCTCGACAAATCGGACATCTTGCAAAAGTGGCCAGAAATCACACCGTTGAAAGAGATCTCCGGAATCCCAACCAGCGCAGGCTCCATCAACAACGAAGAACTCTTGGAAGGCCACGATGAGGAGCAGATCCGCTTGATGGAAGAGTTGTGCATTGTCTTGGACAACAACGACCACCCCGTGGGTGCTGGAACAAAGAAGTTGTGCCACATTATGGACAACATCGATGCCGGCTTGTTGCACCGCGCATTCTCCGTGTTCCTTTTCAACGAGGACGGCAAGTTGTTGTTACAGCAGAGGGCAGACGAGAAGATCACCTTCCCAGGCATGTGGACCAACACCTGTTGCTCGCACCCACTTTGCGTACCACTGGAGTTGGGTGTGGATGGCGCACACAGCGATGTGAACAGCTTGGACAACGCGGTTGCCGGTGCTAAAGTGGCCGCGCAGCGTAAGTTGTTGCATGAGTTGGGCATCCCGTACAGCGACTCTCCCTTGGAAAAGTTCCAGTACTTGACAAGGATCCACTACAAGTCCGCATCCAGTGAGGGCCTGAAGTGGGGAGAGCACGAGATTGACTACATCTTGATCTTGAATGCCAAGAACGACATCACCATTGATGCTAATGCCAACGAGATCAAGGCGCACAAGTTTGTGGACCAGGACGAGTTGAAGGCCATGTTTGCGGACAAGAACTTGGTTTTCACGCCGTGGTTCAAGTTGATTTGTGAGTCGTTTTTGTTTGAGTGGTGGGGGCACTTGGACAACTTGAGTGGGTTTAAGGATGATAAGATCCACAGGTTGTTGTAAGTTTGTGGATTGAGCAAGAGGTGGGGGAGTACAGAAAGTTGTGAGAAGGGGGTTGAGATGGTTTGGGTTGGGCGAGCTGGACTGAGAGATAATAGTACTGAGTCATAGTTCTTTGGGCAGAGCTGAGAACTTACGTCAGTAATGATACATGGTTCTTTGAGCTGAGAACTTACGTCAGTAATGATTCATGGTTCTTTGAGCTGAGAACTGAACTTACGACTACTGAGTCATAGTTCTTTGAGCTGAGAACTTACGACAGTACTAAAGCATTATTCTTCGAGCTGAGAGCTTACGACAGTAAAGCCATTATTCTTTGAGCTGAGAATGAGAACTCACAAATCGTGATACTTTGAACTACAACTTCCCCTCTCCATCCACAGTTACCCTCTATCCAATAGAGGATTGCCCATATTTCCATGTAAGTAGACTTAGCCCCATTAATAAAATTCGGGACTTTTGATAAGAATAGTATGAGTAGTACAGTTGTTGAACAGGTGTAGTGAAAGCGGGTGAGAAGGTGAAATGAGTATACATAGAGTTTAGAATTGAGTAAGAATGTAGGTGTAAGGATTATGTGTAGTTGATTGGTATAACTTGTGATATAGTAAGTGACTATAGATAGTATGAGTTTGAATGATAGTATGAAGTGACTAAAGATAGTATGAGTGTGAATGATAGTATGAAGAGTATGAAGTATGAATGATAGTATGAAGTAAGATTATGAATATCTATACTTCATACTATTGATATCGAGATGAACGAATGCTATTAACCCTAAAAGTATGACTACAGATATTTGCAACCTATACGACTAACAAATATTTGCAACCTATACGAATAAAAAATATTTGCAACCTATACGAATAAAAAATATATGAAGCCTATACGACTAAGAAATATATGAAACCTATACGACTAACAAATACCGATAAAGTCGGTCATGGAGGTGATGATCCACATCTTCGCACGTTATCTACAGCAAGTTTATCAAACTCAAATCAGAGCCTTAGCATGACTACTTATGGTTTTTGAGCTGAGTAAATGACTGAGTAAATTAGTTCTTGCAAAATAACGGTAATGTTTTAGCCTATTACTTATTACCTGAGCTTTTAGCCTGTTGATTTATTGACTGAACGGTTTTGACCTATTGGCTACAAATTAAAAGAACTGAACGAGCAAAGCGAGTGAAATGAATGAGTGAACAAAAATCGAATATTACTATTAGTGAAGGTAACTTAACGAGCACGTAGAAAACTACCAATAGACATAACAGAACGAGTACATAGAATACCCCCAATAGACAACCGAACGACATAGAATACTCCCGATAACTCAAATAGTGTACATTAAAGTCATGCTATTATCGTCTCACAAGTATTACAGTGTCCGTACTCTTTTGATAATCTCTGCTTTCGTACTCGGCGTTTCTCCTCATCTCTCTCGTTTTGGCCTGTCCTATCTTCGGAGATTTGCAGTAATTCAGGATTATATAAGCTCCATGTCAATTGCAGGACTCAGGTTGGAATTGCAACAGAACAGATGATATACAAAGTCGGATGAACTTCACGAGTGAAACAAGTGAAGGGAGTGAGTAGTGAAGTGAGTAGGTGAGTCAACTTACATTATATAGAGATAGCTGAACGAATGAGCTGGAGTCCGGGGCACTTTGACTACGTGTGGAGAAGTAAAGTATACTTGGGCTGTCTTTTGTCGGGGTCTTGGCAAATACATAAAATGTTCACGAACTCACTCGCTTCGCTCGTGAGTGAACTTTAATAATGAGTGGGCTGATCAAAAAGATCATTTTAACAAAATTGGCAAAAATATTTCAAGAAGTGAAATGGTTAGAATTTACAAGGAAGTAAAATTGCAAATAATGCTTAAAATACATGTGAACACAAATATCATTTAACTACAATAGAAAGCCAAGCATAGCCCATATCCTAGAATCGAAGCATAGCTTCTTACTACCTAAATATTCAAGTATAATTCAATTCCCACCACCTAGAATGGAATACTCAGGCATAGCCCACTGTCTAGAATAGTATACTCAAGCATAGCTTCTCACTGCCTAAACATTCAAGTATAGTCAATTCCCACTACCTAGTATGGAATACTCATGTGTAGCTCAATTATCGCCCTAGAATAGATTATTCGAGTATAGCTCATTTCTCGCCTTAGAAAAGAATACCTTATCATAGCTCAATTACCATAAACGATGCCAAGCGTACTTAAATATTTAACTAAACCTAGATTATAGAGTATGAGATGACAAAGGGTTTTGTTAACGTAATACCATTTGTGAGCATACTTTGATCGTGCAACTCTGGTTCGTGCACTTTATTGACCTTCCATAAAGTATAGTTTCTTTATCGTACAATTACTGACCTCTTCAGTTGGTGATTAGTCTCTTTATCGTAGAATTACTGACCTCTTCAGTTCGTGATTAGTCTCTTTATCGTGCACTCACTGACGAAGTCAGTGAGAGATTATTTCATGATTCTGACTTCTTCAGCTCGTGCCAAGCTGAATAATTCATTATCTTTTTTGACTCTTTTCATCGATGATCCGTACCATACCACACCAGTTCAAAACTATACTGTTGAAAACTACATCGCGGACTCTAGCAACAGAAGGTGCCGTGACGCGCCGTCGCCGGGCAACAGCCTTCTCCGACGCCCTCAACAAAGGACCCTCTTTCGATGACTTCGTGCTGGGCAAGGCAAAGACCTTGGACCCGTTGGAACTCGCCAGACAAGACCCCGAGGCCAGACTCCCAAAATGGCTCCAGGTGCCCATCCCAAAGGGCAGACTGTTCAACAACTTGAAAAAGGACGTGCGTGAGTTGAAACTAGCCACTGTGTGCGAAGAGGCCAAGTGCCCCAACATTGGCGAATGCTGGGGAGGCAAGAAGAGTGAGGCCACTGCCACCATCATGCTTCTCGGAGACACGTGTACAAGAGGGTGCCGGTTTTGCTCGGTGAAGACCGACCGTAATCCAGCCAAACCAGACCCCATGGAACCTGAAAACACTGCCGAGGCCATCAGCAGATGGGGCTTGGGGTATGTTGTTCTCACCACGGTGGACCGTGATGACTTGCCCGATGGTGGCTCGAACCATCTTCTGGAGACAGTGCGCCGCATCAAGCAGAAAGCACCACACATATTGGTGGAGGTTTTGAGTGGAGACTTCCGTGGTGACTTGGCCCAGGCGCTGGTTCTTGCGGAGTCGGGCTTGGACGTGTATGCACATAACTTGGAGACTGTGGAGGACTTGACGCCGCACATTCGTGATCGCAGGGCCACATACAGACAGTCGTTGTCGATTCTCAAGCAGGCCAAGGAGACCACGCCGACGTTGGTGACCAAGACGTCGCTTATGCTTGGATTTGGTGAGACGGACGAGCAGGTGCTCCAGACCTTGAAGGATCTCCGTGAGATCAAGTGTGATGTGGTGACTTTTGGGCAGTACATGCGTCCTACCAAGAGACACATGAAGGTGGTTGAGTATGTGACACCGGAGAAGTTTGACTACTGGCGTGATGTTGCTTTAGATATGGGTTTTCTCTATGTTGCTAGTGGGCCATTGGTGCGTTCTTCTTACAAGGCTGGTGAGGCTTTTATTGAGAATGTGATTAGGAAGAGGAGACACAATGTTGGCGAGGCTCCTCGGGTGAGCGAGATGCCACGGGTATCACAAACTGACGACATCACGAACATCACGAATTGACGAAGTCAGTTCGTGATGTATTGGGAATGTGCTGACGAACTGGAGAAGTCAGTGAGTGATGCATTGAGGAATGCTGTGGAATGTGCTGAGGAGTATACTGAGGAATATGCTGACGAACTGGAGAAGTCAGTGAGTGATGCATTGGGGAACATACTGAGGTATGTGTTAGAAATCAGAGTGAATGACAAGGTCGTTGAATTGAAGTCAGTGAGTGATGCGTTGAGGTTGTGTTCAAGCAGTGACAGATTATCAAAGTGTTGAGGTTTATTGGGGCATGTCTGATTATTAACGACTTGTGTTGAGGCGTATTGGGGCATGACTGATTATCATTAACATATGTTGCGGCGTATTGAAGCAACTGTATTCACCTATTTGATCTGAGCTGAGTCAGTGACTACTGTGCCCGTCAGTATGTACCAGTAACATCCGCACTCAAGTGGCTGAAGAGCTACCTTTCAAAGACAACAGTGAATGACGGAAACAGCGTTATGATTATAGAAGAGTATGACGATTATGCGGATTTGACATGGGCGAAAGTAGATGGAGGGTGAATGAAGGATGAAAGGGCAGATGGAACAGTAGATTAAGGGAGGATGGAAGAGCAATTGGATTAGGTACAATACAACTCGTAATGGAAATGCAGGATTCATCTTTATCAGTTCATATAATTCTCTCTCCATGTATAGTTGAGTTGTCTACGGTCGTGTTGGTGGAATTGTCACCCGGACACCAAAGCGGCTCACTAAAAGAGTGCTGTCAGGTTATCCATCCTTTGGTGGGGACAAAGCTTCTAACTTGCTTGTATATTTCAGGGGCGGATCTTAACTACTTATATACTCTTCTCTGTGTATAGGGTTTGAGGCGGCAGACAGTCTAACTCTCGTTTCATTGATTAGTGTGATATGCAGTACCACATACCTTACAAGTGCAAGATTCTACACCAATATCTTTGGCCGATTAGCGACAGTGCCAAAGGTGCGCGTAAAAACCAAATGAGTTGATTGACTGTTGCAGGAGGACCAGAGAATAAAAGATTTCCAAGACATGAAGACTTAATGTTACATGTGTTCTTGAATCAATTCTACAAGTGAAGTTGACCCAATAGTCCATGGTGTAGTGACAGAGTATGTACCAGTGGTATCAAATGATTCGTCGCTAAGCCATGGTATATAACGTCGTTCGCTAAGCCATGGTATATAACGTTGTTCGCTAAGCTCTGGTATATAACGTTGTTCCTTCGTTTAGCTCTCTCTACATATAATGTAAGTTCACTCACGAGCGAAGCGACCCCAGACTCCAACTCATTCGTTCAGTCATCTCTACATATAAGCAAGTTCACTCACCCACTCACTTCACTCGCTTTGCTCGTTCAGTTCGTTTGTTCGTTCTCATCAATAATTGCTGCAAATTTTGTATCATTTTCCACGCAGTCCTCTAGAATAACCTCACTTACTTTTCTTGTTTACCCCTCTATCAAAGCTTTGGTGCTGGTGACTGTGCTTCTGAGGAATATAAACAAATAAGAAAGATTATGTGAAGAAAAACTGGAAATCGGCCAGAGACCAAGGACTGTTAAGAGTACTCGTAAAATAGCGAGAGAGATTAAAAGATTTGAACACAGACTCAAAAAAAAGGGATAAAGTTAACTGCACCAGCGAGCGAATTAACTTCCCTCACATTGTCGGGATTCTACCCTTTACGCCCGAGAATGCTTATGACTTTAATTCTAATATAGACTATCCAGGTTAGTCGTGGTACTTAGTTCGGCCGGGCTGATGATTAGCCATAGGCCATGTCTAGTTTTATCAGGCCATTGAGCCAGCGGCTATATGCTCGTCGGTTAACCAAGTAGAGCTAGAAGAATACTTATGTTTAGTACTGGAAACCTGTACAGACTCAGTGTCTACAGTTCACTCAGTTATCCTCAGTCAGTCAATCGTCCAGTTGGTTAATTATTCAGTTATCTTTAGAAAGATAATATCTGTTCACTCACTCAGTTATCTCTAGAGAGAGAAGGATAGAATTTTATGTTTGTCACTCATTCAGTTATACCGATTAATGATAATATTCTATGCTTGTTCACTCACTCACTCACTTCAGTCGCTTCGCTGGTTCAGTTCGTTCGTTCGTTCGTTCAGTTCGTTCGCTCGTTCAGTTCGCTCATTTATTTTCCTCAATTTGTTGTGCTGCAAATCAACATCAACAGTCGTAACTCCCACAAAACACAACACCAACACCTAATATCCCATATCCCCACTCCCTCTCACAATGTCTTCCCTCAAGGAATCTCTAGCACGAGCTAATGACAGCGAGGAGTCGTTCATCACCCAGTTTGAGACAACTCTCACCATCCACGGAACAGCCAACGATGATCCCCCAGACAACGACATCTCCATCGACCACACGGTGCTAACCACGTACAACCACTCAACAGTCAACATCACCGAACTAGAGGACGAGGAGGTAGCCCTGGAGCAGATCCCCAAGTTCAAAACCAAAAGACGCTACAGTCTCCAGCCTCAACACGCCAGCAGGCGTACACTGGGCCGCACCAGCAGCAAGTCGCCAAGTCCCGACGACTACTACCTCAAAATTGACGCCAAGTTCGCGGAAATCCTACAACCATCACCGTTGATCGACTTCCTGCTCAGTAAGTTCAACCGTTGTTTCAGTGATTTCATCAAGATGAACCCACACGTGGAATCAGAGTCACCGCGCTTCTTCAAGGAAACCGACAAAACCTTGGTGATTTTGCTGCCGTACTCCGCAGAACACGCCTTTGGGCGCAAGTGGGTCACCAAGAGCTACCTCGCTACAATCTTCGAGCGGCCGCAGCGTCTTCTCGCGCTGTGCATTGGTGTGGCTGCCGCGCTCACCATGTACCCGTACTTCTACAGCGTAATCAATTCCACCAAGCGTGGACTGATACTCCTGCCGCATGTGCTCAAGGTACACGGCAAGAACTGGCCCAAGAAGCTTTTTGAGTTATGTTTGGACTCACACGACAAGTTGCGCGAAAACAAGATCGAAGTGCCCGAGGACTGGAACACTGGCGACATCTACTTGACCCCGCGCACCATCAACGCCATCGAGGGCGTCATCGGCACCTTAGAGACTGCTGTCGATAAACTCTTTGCAGAGAAACACGATCTTGCGTTCGTGGTGATACGGCCACCAGGACATCACTCGCACGCATGTCTCCCGCTGGGTTTCTGCCTCCTCAACAACGTGCAGATTGCTATCGAGTATGCCTTCGATACGTATCGTGTCACGCATTGCGCCATTTTGGACATTGACTTGCACCATGGTGACGGGCTGCAGGATATCTGCTGGGAGCGCGCGGGATTCATGGGCGACTATGGCCAAGATCCAGAAGAGGACGAGATTGATCATCTCAAGGACCACCCGCGCGACGAGTACGGCAAGCGGTACGCGCGCTACCCCAAGGTGGGTTATTTCTCGTTGCATGACATCAAGCTGTACCCAACTGAGCACGGGTTCGCGACCAAGGAGAACATTAAGAACGCGCTGACGTGTATCATGGACCATGACCTCAACATTTGGAACGTGCACCTTCAGGAGTGGAAGCTGGAGGACGAGTTCTACAAACACTACCAGACTAAGTACGTGGCCATCTTGAACCGGGCCAACCAGTTCTTAAACCAAGCCAAGAAGCAGTACGAGCACGAGTACCTGGAGTACCTCGCGCAGCTCGCCAAGTATAACAAGTACTTGCTTAAGCAAAAGCCCATTGCCAAGCCCGTGGCGCCACCACCGTTCAATCCGCTCATCATGATCTCCGCCGGTTTCGATGCCAGCGAGTACGAAAACCCCATGATGCAGCGTCATGGCGTCAACGTGCCCACCAGCTTCTATGCCACCTTCACCAAGGACGTCGTCAAGTTAGCCAAGATTCACACTGGGGGAAAGGTCATTTCCTTCCTCGAGGGCGGCTATTCGGACGGTGCACTCACCACCGGTATCTTTTCGCATTTAATTGGCCTCAACCATGCGGACGATGCTGACGGTTCACTTTGGAATGATACATGGGGTACGCAAGATGTGATGAAGGAGCTCACGCGCGGGTGCAAAAAGACCTGGACCCCGTACAAAAAGCCCTCCACTGACATGACGGTATGGGCCAATGAGGTCATCAAGTTAGGACGTGCCATGATGCCCAACGCGGTGTTGCCCCAGGGTTATGTTTATGACTATGATAAGGGTAAGGAAGAGAAGAGGCAGCCTGGTCTCAGTAAGATGGTACGCGAGTTGGGTGGGCCGGTGGAGGAGACCAGGGGAAGGTATACACGGTCTGGCTATAAGGAGAGGAGGGAGTAGGGTGCGAAAGAATGGGGAAGGTATAAGGGCATGAAGGTCATTTTGACGGGACTATCAGGGGTATTTTTACTACCAAGGAAGCACAGGGTGTTCTACTACCAAGGAAAAACATGGTATTTTACTACAAAGGGCCACAGGTGTTCTGCTACCAAGGGCCACAGTTGTTGTACTACCAGCCATCACCAGTTCACCCCAAGAGAAAACGTGTAAATAGAATACTGGTAGGTTTTTCAATGCTGCAAGAAACAAACAGAGTGTGAGTGATTGTCATCAGGGTTGGAATAATGCATGATAGAAGCGCCACAGGAAGTGGCTATTAAGCTAAGGTCATGACACTCACCAAGTTGTGGAAAGCTACGGACTGCAGCGTGTATTATTTGACACTTGTTCACGTTGTATGCAGTGGTTTTAAAGGCTCTGGTGTACTAAAACCACCAAGTACCGACTGTGTATTAAGCTTTATCATATATTAGCGTCATGGGGCTCTTATATTATCCTGCAATCTGACTCGATCACGGTTGTAACTCAGGCATCATTTTAGCAAACTGCTTTCAAATGAAGGGGCCTGAAGGAGCATCACGGGACCCATGTCAGTTATTCAGAGTGTCCTCTGGCGTTGTAAATCATAATGGATCTTTGTTAATTTACGATTACGGGAAGAGGGGATGAGCATGAAACTGTTGGTAATGGGTTCTGATTATCATGTTGTATTCATTGGAGATACTCATTATACCTTGAAGATGAAGTTGTTAAAGAATAGACATTCATTATACTTTGAAGATGAATTGATGGGTACTCATTATCACAAAGACATTCATTATACTTTGAAGATGAATTGATGGGTACTCATTATCACAAAGACATTCATTATACTTTGAAAATGAATTGATGGGTACTCATTATCACAAAGACATTCATTATACTTTGAAGATGAATTGATGGGTACTCATTATTACAAAGACATTCATTATACGTTAACGATGTATTCGCTAAAGATGAATTCCTCATTGTATTATTAAATCATCATTAGGAATGTACACTAATCATCAAAGTTGTAGTGATTAAAGGCAGTGCTTAAAATTACTGATTAAAAGTAGCGATTAAAGGAGATTAAAAGCAGTGATATGAAGTGATGATTAGTAGTGATTAAACTTAGTCAATAAAGTAGTCATTGAATGTAGTCATTAGAATAGTCCTCAAACGTAGTCATTGAATTTAGTTATCAAACTCGTTATAGTTCACCTTATAAAGTGTTAAAGTACACCTTATTGAAGTGTCGCCTAAGTTCACCTCATTTCAGTCTCATTTGCATTTCCTCATTAAAATATACTCAATTTTGTACCATTAAAATTTTACTCATTAAAGGTTCACATTAAATCTGATTTACCTCATTGATATACTAATTAAAGTTTTACCCATTAAGGGACATCAAAATCCTTTCGAAGCTTTACTTTATTGATTTGTACGCGTTAAATATTTACTCATTAAATATACTAAACCTACTTACTAAAACGTACTTATTAAAGAATCACTGATTCAACATTCTTCGTAAATGCACTCAAATATTCTCCGTAAAGCACACACTTAAATGTGCCCTTATAATACTCCTACTACTCCCTAAATGTACTAAAACATACTAAAACGTACTAGAACAAATTTAGTGTACTTTCTATCCTATTGTCCATTAAACTCCACTCATAACATTGCACATTCCTCTCTCTTACATTCACCAACTAATCAGTGATTATACTGATTGATAATCTCTTGCCCTTTACCCCGTACGAACCGTAACCTTGTCCATCAGACTTGTACCACTTTTAAGCTCCAACTTGTCATCAGATTTGTGCGCACAAAACCCTATTAAGCTTCTGTACCATCCAATACACTGGTCCACCCAGCTCTCCACAAACTCCCCCAAAACACCGCCGGAAAGCCCCAATTCAAATAAACCACCCCAACTCACCCAATAACCCACCAGTCGCCACCCCAGCCCAAACCATAGACATAATCCATTAGTGCAGTTTTGAGCACGGGGATCGAAAAAGCTTCGGTGGTTAGGAGGTGCGTCAAACAGTTTAACCCAAACGGGAATCGATGTGGCCACCAAGATCGAACATTCGCGGCTCAACCACAACAAATGGGTCGATACTGCTGAGCAAAACGGCCAAACAGTTTCCCATCTACATGCCTTTTTGTGTTTATTCTGTTTTGGTTCTCAACTAAATCGTTCCACTTTGAGAAGATCTCCACTGAATCTATCCTATCCTTTCCCCATCGCTCATCATTTCCATCCATTTCTAACCTATACACTCATGACCTTCACCCTCATCCAATCCACCATCTTCTCCATCTTCTCCTTCGTTTTTAACCCTATTCATCTCTCCACCCTTCACCTTCTTTCCTCCACACTATCGTCTAGCATGCGCCATGCATCTGAGTTAAATGAACATGCAGGAAGCCAATCGAGTACAAAGAACGTAGGGCCACGCCTCTGACAATGCAACTCGGGATATAGAGCTGCTACAGCGATTCCATAATGTGGCGATACCGGGATATGGCGATCCCAGCCGTACTCACGTGGTCATTCGCGCGTCTGGAAGAAAACTAGCGCGGTTGCCCCTAAAACTCTATTCTCTCAACTACTTTCATCCTCATCCATGCTCTGTTGTACTGCTGGCACACCAGCTACACCCCCTCCACCTTCTTGTCCATCTCCCATGATCGGCAATTCGTCTCATCCTTCGGTTACGAACACGCGAACTTGGCCAACGGGGGAAATTCAAAAATCAACTGAACATTCATCAACACAAAATCTGGCTTCAATGTCATTGTTGCACGAGTATGACCAGCAGGGAGTGTACGCTCGGCTGATGTCGCCAAACACGTCCCATGTGGCTGTATCCGCACTGGAAAGGAACCCTACTTTGAGCCCGCTGACGAGAGCCATACTCCAGGCGCTGAGCCTGAGCTTGATGGAGAGCTTGGACCTTCCGTCCCATGACGATGTGGAAAAGGGTACGGGAGACGTATACAAGAGTAGCAGAGATGCTAGGAGGAAAGATGACAAGGCCAATATTGACGACTTTGCTGCTGCCAATGGATTCAGACGTAACGTGTCGAGGAACAGCGATCTGAGAAGTCACAAGACGGGTCAAGAGACGGACAATACCAAGAGTGCTGATTTGAGGGAGGATGAAAGGGGGGATGATAATAAGGAGAGTGGTTCTGTCCATTTGGGAAAAGCTGACTCTGTTGACACTGTCCACTCCAAACACCCTGCTTCACCCACAAATGAATATGCTGCTTCCCCTATTAACACAATCAACTCGGCCTCACCTCTCAACACGTTTCACTCGGCCTCACCTCTTAACACGATCCACTCGGCCTCACCACTCAACACGATCCATTCAGAACAAGCTGCGTCGCCTCTTGATACCGTCCATTCGGAACACGCTGTTTCACCTCTTGGCTTGCACTCGGATGCCGTACCTCTTGGTCTTAGCTTGAATCGCGCAATTTCTCCAGGCATTTATCATCGCGCTACTTCACCAGTCCACTCGGAACACCCTGTTTCGCCTCTTGCTGAATTGAATCGTGCTGTTTCCCCTGTTCATTTGCGTCGCGCTTCCCCTGTTCACTCGGAACGTCCTGTTTCTCTGCTCTCAGGGACAGCAGAAGCCCCTAGCACACAAGGCAACAGCACCGCAGACATTATAAACTCACGGGTCGGCAGTAGATCCAGCGCATCGAGCTCGTTGGGCTCCAAGCACCCCGGTCGTGCCGAGTCTCCTATGCAATCACCCGCATCAAACGCCCACTCCGACCGGCTGCTCGATCCACGCTCGCCAAATATGCACAAGGCTGTTTCCGTGCAGCCGTTGCTGGTTAAGCGGACACCGAGGTACCAAGCGCTCCCTCCGTCGCACCAAGACTTTGATCGCTCTGCCATGAGCGACCACGAGTACATAGAGCTCTTGATGTTTGAGAACAAGGAATTGCACGCGACCGTGTCGAAGCAGCAGGCGGAGATCGAAATTTTGAGGGAGAGATTGAAGAGTGGAAAAAAAGGGCTACAAGTGCAAACACACACACCCGAGCATAGCCACTTGGTGCTGGTATCACCGATTAACTCGCCCTCGTCGATCGAGGTCCCGGTGCGCTCGACAAGAAGATTGCACACCGAAAGAAGGGAGAAGGACCTGTTGGACGATGTACTGTGTCTTGGCAGTATTCGTGTGGTTAGTGATGTACAGACAGATGGAGTGCCTGCCCGTGGCCCCAAGCCAGATCATAATGTGGAAACTGCCAAGTTAGATCAAAATGTACCACATACTACCCCCAAGTCAGATCAAATTTTGGAAACTGCCAAGTCAGATCAAAAACTGGAAACTGCCAAATCAGATCAAAAATTGGAAACTGCTAAGCCAGATCAAAAATTGGAGACTGCTAAGTCGGTGCACGATTTGGAAACTACTAAGTCAGCCCAAAATTTGGAATCTACCAAGTCAGACCAAAATTTGGAAACCACCCCCGATGTCGCTGCAGAACCCAGAAAGGGCTTGCAAAGTGCGGTTCAGGTGCAGAGAGAGGCTGCGTATGATCTGCGCAAGAGAAGTGAGTCCGATGGCCACGCCAGAGCAAAACACAGCGCAGCAAGCATGCGTGTGAGGGTGCCTTCTTTCGGCCAAGCTGCTGAGGTGTCTACAAACGAGACTGTAGACTCGGAGGGTGATTCAGCGGGTTTGGGGCGGAGCGTCTCTATGAGGAGCACAACATCTGCCGACGTGCGTATGGCACGGTCCCAAGAGAACAAGCTTGGAATTCTGAACAAAAACACCAGCGCTTCGAGTTTCACTTCGTACAAGCTGAGAATCAAGTTGCCGCACACATTGAGCCAACAGAGCATAGGTCATGAGAGGGGTCATAGTATAGGCGAGAAGAGCCAGAATGAGGGTCAGAGTGAGGGTCACAACTCGAACCATAACTTGACAAATCATTCAGTCCAGCATCAGCCCGACGAGGCACTACTTCGCCCTCAAAACCCTCCCCAGGCTTACGACACCCCGCCTGCGCAGATTACCCCTGATTTCAGTGACAACAAAAAAACAGTTAAGAAGAACTCCCCGGAAAGCAACTCCGAGACACTGTATTCAGACGATCTCCACACACCTGTCACAGAGTCTTTTCGTCACCAACAAGCCACGCCAAACTCGAGCTATAAGGTTCTCAGCACACCTAACTTGGAAGATGACGACCTGCTCTTCATCAGGCCTGAGGACTTCCACAGCATTGAGATCTTGGTGAGCAGTACCATTCACGTGAGTAACAGCCAGCATAGACGCTCGGATGACCCGAATTTCACGCTCGCAGTTTCCGACCGCGCCCTGGGTAAGGAGTTGTGGCGCATCCGCAAGTCGCTTTCGCAGTTCCTTGGCCTCGACAGTGATATCAGGCCAGTGATTGAGTACTTTGGGCTCCCGCCAACACCCGACCGCCAGCTCTTCTTTCTGACGGCACCAAACAAGATCGAGACTCGCAGGTGTGCGCTTCAGAACTACTTCAATTCGGTGTTCTTAATGCCTCACATTCCGCAAATGACCCTCTACAAGATCTGCAAGTTCTTGTCGCTCGACTTTGTCAACCCTATGGACGACTACAGCCTGGGAGCCGCCAAGGAAGGCTACTTGGTGCGCCGTTACAAGGCCTTGGGTACCTCGTGGAAGGTTCGCTGGTGCCAGGTAGACAGACATCACCTCGAGGTTTACGAGAACCCTGGAGGGCCGCTCTTGGAGCGCATCCTGCTACAGGGTGCACAAATTGGCCGCCAGCTGACTGATGCAGTTGCGGAGGACAGAGGTTACCGCCACGCCTTCTTGCTAGTGGAAACCCTGAAGCAGTCCAAGTTGTCGTCGCTGTACCCCAAGCACTTCTTTTGTGCGGAAACCGACGAGGAGAGGGATGACTGGGTCGAGGTTCTTTTGAGCCAGGAGCACCGTGGGGAAGCACCAGATATGTTGCACGACGAAGAAGCCCAGAGCCTGGGTCTCTACACACATCCAACTGGATCGCACAACCTGCTCCCGCTGTCGCAAAGCACGGAGCTGGGGATTGCCGTGCAGAACCAGCAAAAGCAGAATGGCACTACAAGCAACGCTCCCGATGAGCCCAAGAAGTCCAAGAAGCGCAGTATCTTCACCTTCCGCAACAAACCCGCCGATGAGGAGAAGCCAGAGGTACCCACTAACCCAATGCAGCGGTATCTTGACCAGATGAATCTCGACGAGGGCATGACAAAGCTGGTGTTTGGTCGTGAACTCTCCGAGGCATTTGCACTTTCAAGACATCGGTTCCAAAACACGCGCGAGTTGCCCAGTGTGTTTTTCAGATGCATTGACTACTTGATGCGCACGGGTGCGGTTTACGAGGAGGGCATCTTCCGGTTGAGTGGGTCTGCGCTGACTATCCGTGCACTCAAGGAGGAGTTCAACACGCAGTTTGACTTGGATCTATTTGAGCTGCCTTTGCGGCCTGATATCCACACTGTTGCTGGTCTCTTCAAGACCTACTTGCGTGAGCTTCCGAGCCCGCTCTTGGGCACACATGCCTACAACCACTTGAACCAAGTCGTTCTTCAGAACTCTTCTTTGTCGCCCTCAGTCTTGGCTACGGTGTTCCGTGATTATCTCAGCGAGCAAGTGGATGACATCCATTACGATGCATGTTATGTGTTGTTCCTGTTCTTGCGCGAGGTTATTGCGCACCAAGCCAACAACAGGATGAACTTGAGAAATGTGTGTATTGTGTTTGTACCGACGTTGAATATGCTGTTGGAGGTTTTGTCCACGTTGTTGATTGACTTCGACTGCATTTTCAACGGTGGTCCTCCGGTGGCAGAGAGCGAGAGAGAGGTGTTGGATTTGAAGATTCCCAATTTTTGATGTCCCCGAAGTTTGCACGTTATAGAGAAGGAGTAATGGGATTGAAGATTCATAATGAGTTTTTTATGGACATTTCCGCGTGTATACAGTACGTGGTAAGTCTAAGATGGATAGCTACCGTAGGTTTGAGGATAAGACATAGTTGGGTTAGCTGAGGCATGGACGTTTATATGTATGGCGGTCTCGACGGCAAGAGTCATGACGATTGATGTGGGTGTTCCTGGTTGAATATTCGAATGAAAATAGGTGATATATTTCTGGTTAGTATGATCCTGAATAATGAGTTTCTATGGATAAGTATATCTTTAATTAGAATGATCCTGAATGGTGAGTTCCATGGATGAATATGTCTTTCTAGTTCGAATGATCATAAATAATGAACTCCATGGATGAATTGATCTTTATCGTTAGAATGATCATGCATATCTTCCTAGTTCAGTTTAACATAATGCTATATTTATAAATGCTCATGATTTAAATCCAGGATCAGTAACATTGATTACGTACACATTGACAATGCAACCAATGATACCTGATAAAGTAAACAAGTAGCGAAAAAACCGATGAAGCCTGATCAAGTAAACACGTAGTAAAGTAACCGATAGAGCCGAATTAACTAAACAAGTAGTGAAGTAACCAAGGGAGCGGGATCAAGTATACTGTGGCAATCTAAAAAAAGAATCACGATCAAGACCACTAAGACAATCTAACCAGAAGTGAGTGAGTGAGTGGGTGTTCAATTGATTCGTTCAGTAAATTTCTCTTATTACGTTATCTACTAATTAACCCACTTCACTCGCTTTGCTCGTCAGTTTCCTCTATTCATTCACTGACTTCACTCGCTTCGCTCATGAAGTTCGTTCCTTCAGTTATCTCCGAATCAATATCCGAACACACTACGTTTAGATCCGAACCCATTCAGCCGATCCTGCACAAAACCCTACTATTTTTGCAATCGCACAGCCCTTGAAAAAGTTCTAATCACGAGGCTTGGCACGCATGACTATGCTGCGGCACGGGCTCCCAATACCTTAGTATATAACCTTTGATTTGTCTATCGTTGCAATCATCATTAAAGATGTCTGCGAAAGAATTCTACGACTCGGGCGAACAAGGCTACTACAATTCCAACATGAACCAACAAAATCAACAATATGGAGGTGACCGAGGATATAACTCCAACATGAACCAAGGAAACCAACAATATTCAAACGAGGAGGGTGAAAGAGGCCTTCTTGCTACTGTCGGTGGTGGTGCTGCTGGTGCCTACGGTGGACATAAGTTGTTTAAAAACCACGGTACTTTGGGTGCAATTGGTGGTGCAGTAGTGGGGGCTATTGCTGCAAACAAATTAGAAGATAGATATGAGAGACACCACCATCAAGGTGAATATGGACACCATGGTCACCACGGATTCGAGCACCATCACCATCACCATGGTCAAGGGCAATATGGATACAACGGGTATCAAGGAGGAAATTTTGGACAGGGACCCCCAGGATATGGGCCTCCTCCAGGTCCTCAGGGTGGTTACGGTGGTTACGGTGGTTGGTAAACTAGAAGGTTGGAATTGTAAGATAGGAACTGAGTGCATAATGAATTGGATCTGGAATGCTTTTACTGTGCTACTGTGTGTTGCAAAAGAATAAATAAATATTAAATTGAGAGAATTGAACGAGTGAGATCATTAATGTAGAGTGAACAAACATTAATTTAGAGATTGAGTGTTAATAAACATTAATTTAGAGATAACTGAAGTGTGAGTAGACATTAATAGGAGATGACTAATTGATGGGTTAACGAGTGAACTTCTCAGATATATATGCTTTATTCTCCGGTTCTATGATACGACAGACTCCTGCTGTATTCTCGGATTATACATTGAAGTGATCTTGTTCCATTCTTGGATTTTACATTGACATGATCTTTATCTATTCTCGGATTTGAGAATTATTATACTTATGGTTTTGTACGTTACTCGTTCCGATATTTATATAATTTGTTCACTTACTCGTTAAATAACCTCTTTATTCACTCGTTAGGTAATCTCTTTATTCTCGTTCACTCGTTATGTAATCTCTTTATTCGTGTTCACTCATTCGGTAATCTCTTTAATATTGTTCACTCATTAGGTAATCTCTTTACTCTTGTTCACTCTTTAAGTAATCTCTTTACTCTTGTTCACTCACTCACTCACTTAATTCGCTTTGCTCGTTAAGTTCGCTCGCTCATTTCGCTCTGGGCCTACAATATCTTGTCAATATTCCTATATTATAGTGAGTTTTCATGACCACTGGTCTTTTATTTGTCTACCACTCGCTTTCTCCCGTAGCTTTTTGAAACACATAATCTTTACCATCGATGTTGGCTATACCCTCCTTCAAGTTGCTCTTCCATTTGTTCTTAATTCTTTGCACTTTATCGTACAAACACAACATTATCTGGCCCTCTTGATCACCATCATCTTCATCCGATTTTTCGCTCTCCAAGTCGTCGTCCAAGTCAGAATTAATGTCGTCCGAATCATTAAAAATTCCTTCGTCATCTTCATCGTCGTCATCAAGGCTTCCATCTGTCTGTTGTACATTCTTCTTCTTTTTACCCATCTTTTTGAGCATGTTCTTGTCGTCTGTATACATTGTGAACTCAAAGGTTCCGTCCGACTGGCCGATGTTGGGCAACATTAAACCCGAATCATGCCCTCCTTGCATATTGGGTAGCTCGATACCAATGTCATTTGCTTGCGAATGAAACTCATCTGGAACGAGACCAGTATCATTCAGAATAACATCGTTTCCAACAATAGGGATGGATTCCTCCCGCACAACCCCTACTCCCCCATCTTCATGCTCGTCGTCCCACGAAAACTTGGCAACTTGCGACTGTGTGAGCTTCTCGCACCATATTCTGCGCAAATCTTGCAATGTGGACTCGTCTATACCATTATTCTCAAAGTCTTGCCTAGACTCTGAAATCACATCCTCAATGATAGTTTCGTACAACTTGGTTGTTTCGTGATTAGACATATCTCTTTCTGAACCTGTCTTTCTCTATTGTAGTCTAAAATGCCCAAGGAACTCAATCCTTATCAAAACCCAAAAACCGTGCTCAGTATCCTAACAAGTGACTGTCTCAGTGCGCCAGTGTTGTTGCTGCTTACATTTTTTTTGGTCTCACCATTTTTCGGTACGAGTGGTCACGTGACTGTGATAAACGTTCGAGATTCTCTAGCCGGCCTTACACATGCTATATCCTACACTCATGTACTCACTTTGTTAAAACTTGATGGAACGCTTTATAGGGCTTCCGTTCGGCGAAGTTCCTGGAAAATGGCCCTTTCCTTGGACTAATTCCGTCATCTTTTGAACTTCCTCCAAAGCTCTGTTCAACTTTCTTCTCAACAGGTCGCACTCCCTTTGTAAGCTTTTTCTATCCTGATTAGCAACATTAAGCTCTTTCTCATACAGGTCACGAACTTCGCCCAATTTGCGTGTATGTTTCTCTGCATACAGCTTGTGCAAAAACGTGGCAACATCATCCAACTTCTTTTGTGCATCAGCCTCCTGAAGCTTGACCTGCTCCTTATAATATGAAGCCTCCTTTGCGAAACTAGTCTGTTCAACCCGGGCTTTATCTGCTTGTTCCTTGTAATCCTGAATCTGCTGTTCATACGATTGCTTCTTGATCTCTATCGCCTCCACCAACTCATTCAATTTTACGATATCCTCGGAGATTATAGACTCTTTCTGTGATAACAGTGCTTGTAAGTCGTCAGCACGCTTCTGCGCGTCTCTCTGTTTTGATTCGAGGGCATTGTATCTCTCCTTGGCCGATTCGATCTCGACCTCCAAGCTTTCAATCTTCAAATTCAACTTCCTGGTCAAGTACTTTTGGGATTTAATCTCTTCCTCCAATGCATTGTTTGAAGCTTCAACATTCTCCTTCTGTTGGGTGATCATCAAGATCTCTCTTGACATTTCATTGATCTTGTTATTCAATTCCTGCTTATCCTTGTTGTGGTCACTCATGCTTTCAGTTAAACTCTTCTCGAGGGTGAAGATCTTGTCATTTGCTAAACCTTCCAAGTTGTCCAACTCTTTCAAGAGCTCTTCCTGTTTCGCATTAATCTCCAGGAGACTTTCATTTGCCGACTTGAGCTCAGATACTTTGGTGGCCAATTCTGAATTTTCTGCGCGCAACCGTTCCACTTGCTGCAGCAAGGAGTCATTCTCAGCCTCTAGTGCGTGGGACTGTTCACTATATGATTGATGCTTCTCAGCCAAAGACTTATTTTCTGTCGATAGCGTATCATTGGACTGTCTTAGCGTCAGAACCTCTTTAGTTAAAGTCTCGCACTCTTTGAGTAACGTACTTCTCTCGATTCTCAATGACAGGTTCTCGTCCTCTAAAGATTGCCTCTCTTGCTTTTGCTCCTGAAGCTCGGTTAACAACCTCGAATTTGAAGATTTCAACTCTTTACATTCACTTACAGAGTGATCGAGCTCTAACTTGTGCATTTTTGCATTGGCCTCACTTTGTTTCAAGTTTTTCAACAGCGAGGCTAATTCCCTCTCGTTGTGCTTCAACTGGATCTGTAGAATTTCGTGATTGCGGATCATCTCGTCACTGGTATCAACTAGACTTTGCACGTGGTGTTCCTTCAGACGTAATTCCTTTTTCAATGCGTCGAGTTCATCATGCAAACTGGTGATGGCAGAATCTCGTTCTCGTATCGTTTCGCGCAATTCATTAATCTTCGAGCGGTCTGTTGCTTGCATTTGGTTCAATTGGTAAACCGAAAATACTGGTTTCGAATTCGGTGACATAAGCATGTTGATCGTAGGCTCATCTCGAACGACATTTGCTTGCTGTTCATCTTCCAAAGACCTTATATCGATGTTATCTCTGCTGCCACGAATGTTTCTCAAAGGGCTCGTGGAGTCCTTCGATTTCTCTCCCTCCAAAAGAATTTCATTTATTCGGCCAAGTTGGTTCGTTGCAGGACTTACAGCAACTGGCTCAGTAGGCCTCTGTGGTGTGATATAGTCATTTGCACTGGGTATCTTTGTTATTTGTGTAAAGTCAGCACTCGGAGCAATCTTTGTGGCCCCAGCAGTGGGGATGATTGTCTGACTTATAGTATTCTCAATTCTGCCGTAGTCTTCGGGATCACTATCACTATCATTGTCAATCACCGCAGTGGGTTTATACTTGTTCAGGGAGCGCAGCTTAGGGGACTCTTTAATTGATCTCGGAGATGGCCTCGGCGAGTGCTTCAGCGAACGTCTCAGCGACTTGAGCTCGGAAATCAAATCCTCTTTGTAGAATACTTCGTTGACTTGCACCGGATTCGAGAACTTGGAAATCTTGCGCGGAGGAGACTTTATGGTGTCAAGCAGTCTCTTCTTCAAAGGTGAGCTATCGGGAAAAGACGTGTCTACTTGCGATTTGTAAGGGTCTGAGTCTGGCAACATAGTCACACTTGGTAAGCCTAAATTGGATCTGCTAGCGCTTGCATAAGGAGCCTCGTTTTCCTTTCCATCCCCCAAATGCTGTATACGGTGATCAATATCACGCTTAGCACGTTTGATGCTCTCGACATCAACACTACCAACACCATCAGGCGACGTCTTCGGGTTCAAAAGCGGTGTATCGACAAGTTTGCGCGCTGGATATGCGTGAACGGTATTACGCCTCCCGTGTTTGTTTCCCAACCCATGCGGAACAGCGATGATGGTCTCTGGGGAATTGTGGGAAAGACGTTCATTTCCAATACTGTTAATCCGCCTGGGAGTGTGAGACACTGCATCAGGAAGCTTGACGGGCGAAAAACTGTCGTCCCGCAGCGGCTGTGTGGTGCTTTCAGTCATGAGTACAAGTCAAAATGTAAACAAAATAGACGCAAAATATTAACGTGACTGGAAGAGCGTGACAGGCACGTGTAGTAAGCGGTGTGATCTGCAGGTGTTAATATCACAACTGTCACGTGACTATATGTATAGTAAGAAGTGTGATCTGCAGGTGTTGATATCATGACTGTCACGTGATCTGCAGGTGTTAATATCAGGACTGTCACGTGATCACGCGTGAAGATGTTATGACGTATGTTCAGGTTGTACTTTGAACTTGATGTGTATCCCGTGATGTATATCCCGTGATTAGTCTACTCGTGAACGCGTTATGACGTATGTTAAATCAACACAACGCACGTGATGCAAAGATCATTGCATATGCCATGTTTCACCTAAAAGCGCGACCGACACAAAGACGCGCTTTGTGCGAACGCCAAATTTAGCCCGCTAACATAAATTGGATATTTTGACAGGTGCAGAGCAACGCGGGGAGTGCCCAGCAGTCGAAGGGAGTTCCGTGATGTTGATAGCACTGATTTGAGCGAAACGCAGCAAAGGTACGGGTAGGGTTCTATCTGAGGCTTAGATATCGCATTTTGCGTATGAGGCGGTATCATACGTGATTTAAAAGGCGTGCGTCATCTGCATTGGTTTGTTTGCGTTAAAGCTTGGGTGTTTGTTTGGGTGCGCAGCCAGTCATTCAAAGTATAATTAACACATTTTAAACTTAATTAGGACTCGGTGGTTCAGATATTTCTTGTTAGGTATGTTCACTCACTCACTTCACTCGCTTTGCTCGTGAAGTTCGTTTGCTCGTGAAGTTCGTATACACATTTAATCACCATACATATCATAGAACGATTTATTGATATTCGTTAAATAGAGTAAAAATACAACAGAGAAGTATAATGGCCTCCCCTTCTAATCATCCGATAGTGGGGCCGGGCATACCTCTGCCTGCATTCACCAGGTACCAGGTGACGAAAAAACTCTATTTTGCAGTCTTCTTAGAACCATAAAAATCTTCTGGCATTGGAAGAAGTAGCGCTTTCAATAGAGTAGAACGAAGCAGTTGGAGTGGCAGAGTGGACGGTACCGTTAGTGTAACCAGAGGAAACGATTCCAGTGGTTTTGGCGGCCTTAGCCTCAGCAGTCGCAGACGCTGGGTAAACGGTCGCAGTAGTGTGTGTCAAAGTCGAGGTGACGTAAACGTCGGAAGTGATAGTAGTAGTAAAGTCAGAGTAAGTGAGTTCGGCAGTAATTGGGAACAGGGTAGTAATAGTCTCGATAGCAGTGATCGTGGCAGTGACATCCTCCTCAGTGGAACTGGATGGAGATGCGGTCACGGTAACAGTAACGGTAGTAGGAACACACTGGGAAGCACCAATGTCAGTCTTGGTAACGGCAGAAGTCTCGGTAGACAACAAGGTTCTGTCGTCACTGGTTACAGTAACGATGTTGGTAATAGTGGAGGTGGTGGTCTCACCACTTCCCTCTTCCTCGGCAGAAGCAGTCTTGCTTGGGGCCGAGGTGGTAGTCTCGCTGGCGGTCTGGCTGGCAGCCTTTTGCTCAGCAGCAACAGTCTTGCTTGGAGTAATGGTCGAAGTCAAGGTGTTGGTGGCAGAAGTGATAACACTGCTACCTGAGGTCAAGGTGAGGTACTCGACAATGGTCGATGTCAAAGTAACATCCTGGACCGAAGCCTCATCTTGCGCACTCTCAATGGCACTCGAAGAGGAGGTTGGCAAAGTGAGTGTGGTCGATGGAAGAGTGATGGTCACGTACTCATCAATGGTAGAAGTGACATCTGGCTCTTCGGAAGTAGTAGAGAGCGAAGCACCCTGGACAGTTGGGGTGGTGTTGGTGCCGTTGTCATATCTCTTGAAAGGAATGGCCTGAACAGCGGCAGCCAAGTAAACTAGTTGGACGAACTTCATTTTAGTATTGTTAAGCACTTTGGGGTTGTAAAGGAGTGGACGCGATTATTGAACGCAAATGCTATACCGACCAAATCGACAGCGAGCCGGAGTATTATATATGGTCCTGACGCCAAAACGTGTGCTTGGACATAACGTTTGTGTCATATTTTGTTTCAGCTCCTTTTTTATCCTAAACACAGGAAGAAAATGTAAACATACAAAAGCGCGTCTTGCGTGATCAGGGACGCTCAGTGCCAAATTTAGGTCTTGAGCAGGAAAGCTAGTATTACCCAGTTGGCACTTGCTATGTCGTCCTCCAGATCCTCAGAGTAGTTTTTCTTCGTCGTCGTATGCATTGTGGTCATCGTCGTGTAAACTGCGGCACATTTCCGGCTTGACGAGTTTTCGTGGAATGCATATTATGTATAAACGACTAACCAGGTCCGAGCTCATCGGGTGTTCTGTTTTGTAATTTTGTAGCTTACTAAGACGATGGGTTACAATCAAAGGAGCAGACGGATCCGTTGTTTCAAACACAGAAGAATGTATCCATTAGTATTGGCCAACCTGATACATTTCGGTCTTGTTTACACCTGGGGTGCCGTGAAAAGTTGGGCCCAATTTGGACTGAAACACGTTATCTAAGGATCAGGCGAGGAGTCTCAATGACGAGTGATAGACAGTGTAGCGGCTTGATTTAGTGTGTACAGTCATGTACACACAAAATCATAGTAGGAGATTAGGAAAATAGAGAAGATGAGCATGCGTTAATTACATATATTTGATATGTGGTAATGTGCGATAAGGTATTAAATGTGGCATCAAGTGTGCCCAATGAATGGTATTAATGGATGGTATTAATGGATGGTATTAATGGATGGTATTAATGGATGGTATTCATGGATGGTGTTTTTTTGGCATGCATTACACTCACGCAGTGGCTTATGAGTGGCATTTTGGATGGCATTTTAATGCCACGCATTAAAATGGGTGACATTCTTTAACGACTCACATTCTTCAACAACTCATATTCTCTAACGGCAAATTCTTGGATGACAAATTCGTTATCGGCGAATTCTTGGACGACTTACATTCCGTTTTGAAATTTAGTATTTTGTTGGCAGACGGTGTTGCTGTGATCTTAGTTCCCTTGAACTAAAAAACTCTATACCGTTTCTTTGATAGTGGGCAGTTATCATGACTAGTTAGTTAGTGAATTCTAATATTCGGACCTTATCTTTGTTGGTTACACAGTTATTTAATTATACTGCTTACTTGGCTGCTACTTTTACGAGGTACTTACTTGAATAGTTCAGTTCAACAGAGAGGAGTTTGGTGCCATCACCGAACCAACTGTTAGTTTTGCTGCGTTTTCAACTTATAAAGCTTTTGAACAGACGGTACACGGTTTACTTATCGTGATACTGAAGCATCTATCGATTGGATAGTCACTAGAAATTCTAGCCAATTCAGAAGTTGTACCAGAAATTCTAGCCAATTCAGAAGTTGCACCAGAAATCATTCTGCCAAGTTGCAGGATATCGCCAGACCATTCTTACCAATATAGATAATCACTCTTGTCGGTATAGAATTTTACAAGATAAAAATAAGTTCACTCGCTTCGCTCGTGAATTCGTTCGCTCGTGAATTCGTTTTGCTCGGAAAAAACGCGACCACCGTAATTTAGCAGAAATGAGGTTCCTTCCGTACATTGGCCCAAATGACTAAACAGTGCTCGGGAGTTAGCCCTCATTTGCTCGGTAATGAGCAATACTTAACACAGTACAAAGTCTAGTGAACCCGAGTAGCGAGCGGCAAACTAGCCATTCCACTCTCACTCCATTAATAATCAGCTTAGTTTGCACATAGGTAAACTACACGAGCGATTCATTAGAACTGAGTGAATAGTTGAATTTGGGTGAGTGATCAAAAATAGTCGTTTTGCAACCGTGTGCGCTCTTTACCAATTGGGACCTTCACAGCAACGATGGCTCCTTTGAAAACCCGTAAGCATCTGTGCTAGCATTTGTCCTATGCAGTGCTCTTTTCAGCTAGTCCTGCATCATTGACATTCTGTGGGGTTATGTTGCTTTGAGCATAATCTCTTCTCTATTGTTCCTGGACCGTGTCTGTGTACTCCTTGCTTCCCCTTCCTAACATCTACAATCTCATTCAACCTGAACAAGTCGCACAACTTACTTGGTCAACCCCACTCCTGGGAGTTGCTTTACATGCAGGAAATAATGTAAAGTGATCGTTACACAAATTAGGCAATTGGATCTCTTGGACAATTCCGACGCCTCTAAACAAGACACAGCTACTGTTTCGGCCCTACTAGGTATGTACAGGCGAGTTGAAAGTCATCAAAAACTCCTCCCCGGCCCCTTTTTTCGGTGGAAGCAATGAATTGAAAAATGATGGTTTTGTGCCATGTCATTATCGGAACAAGCATTTAAACCCGCTAATTGCCCAAATTTGTTCGGCATGGTTTCTCTCCCACTCGATAACGACTCGCCCTTGAAAAGGCTCGACAAGCGCAAGACGGCTTTCATCGCCACTGGTGTTGTAGCCGTATTGGTCATACTCATTGCCACTCCATTCATAAGTGTGCTTCGTCTTCTTTTCACTTCCACCCACAATGATAAAGTCTGCCCATTGACTGAGGCCGTGGCACCCAAACTGTACAAGATCAACAACAGGACATTGGACACCATTGTCCACGACAAAAAGTTCAAATTGCAGTCTGTTCAACGCCTTGCGGGTGCCGTGAAGATTGACACCCAAATCCAGGATAACCAACCTGATGTCGATGAAGCCCCTGAAGTTTGGCAAAACTTTGCGAAATTCCACAAGTACTTGGAAAAGACTTTCCCATTGGTTCATGCCAACGTGGATTTGGTAAAGGTAAACACCTACGGTTTGGTGTACACCTGGAAGGGTACTTCTTCCAAGTTGAAGCCATTGGTCTTGGCTGCACACCAGGACACTGTCCCAGTTCAGGCAGACACTTTGAAAGACTGGGACTACCCTCCATTCAGTGGTCATTTCGACGGTGAGTACATCTATGGTAGAGGCGCCTCGGATTGTAAGAACGTGTTGATTGCAATTTTGGAGAGTTTTGAACTTTTGCTCCAGGACGGTTTCCAGCCAACAAGAACAGTCATCGCTTCATTTGGCTTTGATGAAGAAGCTAGCGGTGTGCACGGTGCCAAGGAATTGGGCAAATATCTCGAGAGTGTATATGGGCACAATGGTATCTATGCAATTGTTGATGAAGGACCAGGTCTTGCCAAGAACCCACTCTCGGACACAATTGTGGCCACTGTTGCTACTGGTGAAAAGGGCTACATTGACTTGAAGGTGGAGTTAAAGGTCAAGGGCGGTCACTCGCTGTTGCCCCCTGACCACACCTCTATTGGTCTTCTTTCCGAGCTTAACTACAACATTGAGGCTGATCCTTACGACTCATTCTTGGGCACTGAGAACCCAATGTTTAACTACTTGCAATGTGTTGCTACGAACGATTACAAGAACAGAATTGGAAAAATGACCAAGAAGGCCATTTTGAGTGCTGCGCACAACTCGTTTGCAAGGTCCAAAATTACAAAGCTGTTGGCATCTAACGCCTTGACAAAGTATTTCATTACAACCTCGCAATCTATCGACATCTTCCGTGGAGGTGAAAAGGCAAACGCTTTGCCTGAGTTCTCGAGTATCATTGTCAACCACCGTATTTCCGTTGACAAATCTGTGGATGACATCAAAACGCACTTCTTGGGTAGAGTGTTTGCCTTGGCAGAAAAGCACAACCTCGCTGTTGAGGCCTTTGGTGAGGAGGTATACTCTCCAAAAGACTCTCAAGGTACCATTGTTGTCAGTGAATACTCTGCCCCATTGGAGCCAGCACCAGTTAGTCCTTTTGGAAATGCTGTTTGGAACGAGTTGGCTGGTGTGACCAGACACGTTTTTGAGGACGCAATTTGGCCAGAAATCGAGTACCCAATATTGACTGCTCCGGTTTTGATGCCAGCTAACACTGACACCAGATACTACTGGAACTTGACTGAGAACATCTACAGATACACTCCTTCGTATCTTCCAGACTTCAAGGCGTTGAACATCCATAGTGTTAACGAAAAATTGCCTTTCGACACTCACTTGCAAATTTTGGCTTTCTTTTACGAGTACATCCAAAAGGTAAGCGAGACTAAGTAGTTTGAGGTAACTTCACGAGCGAAGCGAGTGAAGCGAGTAAGTGAGCTGAAACAAGTGAACTAAGTGAATACGTTGAACTCAGAAAAATTGTAAATTTAATGCAAAAAATGATTTTTTTTCAAAATATTTAAGAGGTTAACAATGTAGGTATAGTGGTTAAAAAGTCAACGATTGAGGTAGTTCTACGAATAATGTACAATTTATTCGTATGGTACAGATTTGTTTTTGGCATTCAGTTGAAACAACTATTTGCATTATCTATAAAACCCTCCTTCAGCTCTTCTCCCAATTTAGTGCTACTCAGTCAGTCAGTCAGTTAGTCAGTCACTTCATTCGCTTCGCTCATGGAGTTCCACTCACTCACTCACCTCACTCGCTTCGCTCATTCGGCTCGTTTTTGCTACACAGTGTTCGAACAGCCCCATATATATTGAAAAACTAAATAACCACGAAGATGTTAGGTAATTCACTACTACCTAGTACCTTTCAGAAGAAATGAAAATAAACAAGAAAACCGACTAGACATTCTTCGGATCAACAACCTTCAACTTGATCGATGTTCCACCAATACAGTCGCTATCAGCCAAGGAGTATTTGTCACCACCAGAAGGACATGCTTTCCAGTTGTCCTTACCGTCATGGTACAAAGCACCGTCCTTGATGGAAAAACCTCCAGAGGGCTTTTGTTGTCCCCATGGGTCAACGCTACCCAATTCACCAGTATTGCTGTCGTAGTAGACGCCAAGGCCATCCTGGTCCACCAAAGTACCATCTGGGCTCAAGGTAAAGGTGAGGTCCGAACCTTCATTCCCTCCCACAGCGAAAACGTGTGGGTGTGAAGGAACCTTCTTGATTGGACCGTTCTGGAATTTTGAGCCAGAGCGAATGGTAATGACACCAAACTGAATCTTACCTTGTGGGACAGCACTTGAAGAAGAAGGAGAGCCTGTAGTAGTAGCAGAAGGAGTAGCAGAGGTACTAACTGGGTCACTTGTCGTAGATGGAGCACTAGAGGTAGTAGTTGACTTAGATGGTTCCTCTGGGTTGTCCACTTCCTTTGGGTCCCACAAGCGAAGTGCCACCCCATTCTGACCTTTTGTGGTCAATCTTCTCTCGGCATCGTAGGAGAATCCAGACTTCTTGTAAGTCAAGTGGCCTCCAGAAGTACCAAAGCCATGGTCAGGGGAGTCTGACTCGACAAAGTCGACTCCATCGACTCTAATGTACTTTTTAGTCGAAGGGTCATACAAAGCGTTTTCATCTGTCAAAATGTAGGTGGTTGCCTGGCCAGATCTGAGGTAGACATTACCGCCATCAGAAGCAATAAAGTTGTAGTGAACGTCGCTACCAGATCTGATAACCAACAAAGTGAAGCTTTGGGCTGCAGCGGCAAGGGCAGCCATGGTCATGAAAGTAAAAGTCTTAGAGAATTGCATTGGATTGGATTGATGAGGAAAAGAATCCAAATTTGAGCTCAATTTATACACTTGGGTTCAAGCTAGAGTTTTTTTGCAACCATTAGCTTTCTAAAAATAGAGTCATGCACAATGACGTATTCATGCCACACAAAACATGACGACGCTACGGAAATGTCTGTATCGGCTTTGCCGTTGCGCGAAAGCTCCTGAACTTAGGCATGGTTAGCCAGGGGCGGCAGTTTGTGGCCTTCGGAAACCATGACGGTACATGTGATCCGAAAATCGGGACGGATACATGTACGGCTTTCGGAAATTACGACGCATACATGTACGGCTTTTGAAAGGACGGGATTATGAAAGTAGGGAGGAACAGATGGAAACTAGGGAAAACAGGCCTCCCTTGAAATAACATCTAGATAAGCTTTACTCTAAATCTTACTCTAAATTTTACTCTCCATGGTGGTTGACCCAATGTAACATGGAGGTTCCGCGAGGTTCGAGCAGCTCTCCACTTTTATGCACTTGAAGCTACACATTTTTGCGTGACTCCACGTTGAGAGACGTTGAGAAGGAATTATGCACTTGAAAGAATCGAGATATACCCGTGACTCGTGACTGTAAGTCACAGTTGACCAATATCCAGCTGCAGTAGTGGGTCAGGTAAAGGGCGGGCCAGAAGGGCGTGTCTGCATAATATACTTCATGGTGCCTACTATTACGAATACAACTGAAATGAGGATATGAGTAGAGAGAACGAACTGATTGAGCGAAGCGAGAGAGGTGAGTGAGTGAGTTAACATACATAATAGCAATGAATAATCGAGCGAGCAAACTTTACGAGCAAAATGAGCAAAGTGAGTGAAATGTATATCGAGAGGTAATTTAGTTCAAGGCAACCAAAATTCAATGTGTGACTTACATTTTTTGCAACTAACTAGTCAAAAACTATATTGTCAATGTATTGGTTTTGAGTAAGATATGTTATCTAAATTACATAGTATTGATTAAGTTACACAGTATGTGTTAAATAATACCATTGAAGTCCCCTTAGCTTATAACTTTCATGTTTATTGATAGAGGTAATTCTAAAGAGTTTTTTTATGTGGGTCTAGATCTTGTCCTCGGTATTGAGCAGGACGCTATCCGATGGGATCCGGGATCACAGCACTCAGTACCGCCTCACTAGGTCCATTAATCATCTTTAGGAATGACTAGTGGACACACATTGTACACACTAGTAGATTAGTATTGTATTAGTACGTGATAATGCAGTTTCATACAGAATCCACTTAAACTAGATGTAAGGTTTGTTGAAGTCTCTGCCTAAAGGGTGAATTCCTTGACACTAGAAAGTAGGGATTATAGTAGATGGTAGCAATTAGATAGGGCTCTACTTAGAAAGTATCTTTTACTTAGGTAGTGGTTCTACTTAGATAACGATTATACTACACTGTAGGGATTATGTTTTTGCTAGCTGCTCCTAAGCCCATCGTATCACTACATCTATATTTCAGTGTTCCTTCATGCTATTCCACGGTCACTATACGACACTTCAGACTTACTCACTCACTCAATTAAAGTGCTGTTTTAAGGTACTGTTGTAGTAATTCCTGGTATCAATAGATAGAGTACTTTAGTGTCTATAAGTTCATTCACCTTCACGATACTATACGATTCTATGCTCTAAGCACACTTTCTTTGGAGAACCCCACTTCCTTAGTAATCGTCTTTTACTTTAATTGGACCCTACGATAGTCCGTAACTATACAACTAAGGAAGGACAGAATTTAGGCACTCGTGGTAAGATGATCACGAGCTTAAGCACAGACATTGTGTATCAGAGCGACATGGTCTTGTAGTTGAAGTACAAGAAATTAGGTGCATGCGTGTGATTTGGCACATATCATGAGACATCATCAAGGAAAGCCTCTTTTTTCAGTTTATCTCCTATCATTTTACTCATAATCAGGATCTGGCCTATTAGGTAAGGTCACCCAGTTTGCTCATTCAGTTCGGTCTCACTTTCAGACACACGCATTAGGTGAGTTTACTCAGTCGTCACTAACTCATTCACTCACTCACTGACTCACTCATTCATTCACTCATTCACTCACTCACTGACTCACTCATTCATTCACTCATTCACTCACTCACTGACTCACTCATTCATTCACTCATTCACTCACTCACTGACTCACTCATTCATTCACTCATTCACTCACTCACTGACT
>JAJLWI010000010.1:0-13810 GCA_030674215.1 Kodamaea nitidulidarum | reverse complement strand
TGAAGTTCGTTCGCTCGTGAAGTTCGTTCGCTCGGGAAGTTCGTTCGCTCGTCTACATCCTTAAAAGTCTCATTTATAAAATACACGCAGTGAGCCCGGTTTGGACCTCCTGTGCAAAAGCTATGCACCATCCAAATCGGTCTGGTCATCTGGTCCATCGGTCTGCATCACATTTGGTCATTCCCTGCCATCTCATCATATCTCTTTACCTGCTTACCAATTTAGTTCACCTGTTGTCACCTGTTTCCTTTCTTTACTCATTCGGTTCGTCTCCCTCATTCGTGAGTTCGCTCATTCGGTTGTTTCCTTGAATCACTCGGTCACTTCACTTTTTAGTTTGCTTGTTCGTTCAGTATATCCTATTAGGTGAATTCACTCAATAAATCATTCACATCACTTGTTCACTTCACTAGTTCAGTTCATTTGTCTCGCCAATTAGATGTGTTCACTCACTCACTTCACTCGCTTCGCTCGTTCAGTTCATTCGTTAGTTATCTCTCCATTAGGTAAGTTCACTCACTCACTCACTTCACTCGCTTCGCTCGTTCAGTTCATTCGTTAGTTATCTCTCCATTAGGTAAGTTCACTCACTCACTCACTTCACTCGCTTCGCTCGTTTAGTTCGTTCATTCGTTCAGTTAACTCACGCAACATCCTTCTTCTCCAATGGATTATACCTCAAAAACTTCTCAATCAAGTCCACATGTGTCAAAACCATCCTTCTGCAACAGTATCTTCTCAACTTCAACTTGTCCAAAGCATCGCCCTCAGTCATAGACTCATCCTGCAAGTACTCCAAGTACGTCTCCCACTTGTCTCCAACAACTTTACCACACGAGAAGCAACGAATAGGAATAATCATCTTGGTGTTTTCCTTGGTGGAAGATTTTTTTTCATACAACCCTCACGTGCAGCTCATCGAGAAAAAGTGCATTTTACACTTTGGCAAACATTTTAGTAAAGAACTTTTCCTATCATGTCCACATCCAACGACTGGACCATGTCGATGGCAACGGGAGGAAAGCCAGTGGTGCTCCCGTACTCCACGCGCGCGTCCAACGTGTTCCTGCGTGATGGCCGCTACAACATCGTGGTGCTCAGCTTTCAGGTCCGCGTCTACTTTTTATCAACACGCCAATGTATCAGAACCATCGCCTGCGACTGCTCTGACGTCGTGGATGCACATTTAGATACCGAACTGCAGTTCCTCCTCTTGTTCACAAACAGTGGCGAAGTCATCTCCATCAACTGGAAGGATAAGGTCGCCAATCCAATTGTTTCCCGCAAGGAACTCCCCACCAACATGCCTCTCGAGAGCGTGGTATCAGTGGAAAATGGCGTCTACGTGGTGGTGTGTGGACGCAAGTCACGCAAGCCACACACACGCACATTGATGCGTGTTGGTGAAGATGCCGAGGCGTTGGCTGAGGTGCCCAATGCAATCACCTACGGCATCTCGCACGACCACACAAAACTAGCATTTGTCACCACCGAAAACACAATTGTGCTCGCTAACGTCGGCGCCTCCGAAAACACGACTGTTGTCACCACGGAGACCATAAAGTTCCCGTACCGTTCACCGGTGATTTCCGTGGCGGTGTCGCTGGACGCCACGGTTGCGTTGGGAACGATGGCCGGTGTGATACAGGTGTTGTACGGAGGCCTTGTGGCTGACAAGCCGCAGCGTCTCTTCAAGTGGCACGTTGACCAGGTACGCAGTCTCATGTTCACGCCTGACAACAACTACTTGGTTTCCGGAGGGTTGGAAAAGGTGCTTGTTTTCTGGAACTTGGACACCGAAAAGACACAGTTCTTGCCTCGTCTCAGCGGAACCATAGAGCGTATTGGAGCAGACATGCACAAGGACGACCACTACACCTTGCTTTTGCGTGTGAACGGGCTGAGTGACGATGAGACGGATGCCAATCACGAGGTGTTGGTGATTTCCGCGGTGGACTTGGTGCTGAGGCTCAGTGTGAATGCTGTACGTCCGCGTTTCTCGGCTTCTCTCAAGAGTATTCTCAAGAGAAGGGGCAGGAGGAATGATACCAATGATTCCAACATCCTCAAACACGACCTTTCGGCTGTGTTTGAGATCCACCCAAAAACAAAGAACCTCTATTTCCCCAATGAAAGCACAATCCAGGCCTACGACTTGGTGAAGAACGAGCAGAGCTTTGTTCAGACTGCGGCGCCCCTCGTACTGACGGGTAAGGTGCGGTCCGAGACCAAGTTGATCGACCCGGTGGTCACACACATTGCATTCTCCCGCGATGGCGAGTGGATGTGCACGTTTGACACCGTGGCCACGTCCGAGGTCGACAACCTCCTTTCCAAGGATGACAAGGAGTACGCACTCAAGTTCTGGAAGTTCATCGAGGCATCTTCCGTCCACTCCGAAACCACCGTCAACTCGCTCAACAACAAGCAAGGCTTCTGGGAGTTGTCCACCAAGATCGTCGACCCTCATGGCTCCAACAACCAGGTGTTGGCCATTGAGCCCGCACCGCTCGCCTACCACCAGGGTCTTGCGTTCTTGACTGCTGATGACAAGGGCGGCTTGCGTGTGTGGAGACCTCGTGTGCCAAAGGAGATCTACCAGCAGGTCAAGAATGGTGGTCGTTTGCAACAGACCGCGTGGACCATGCGCAAACTGCGGCCTCCTGCAGGTGCCTTGGCGTCCCCTGCGGTCTCCGCTTGCTGGAGTGTCGATGGCAGTATGGTGGTTGTTGCACACGAGAGCCTGATTCTGGCCATCAACACACAGACCTTCGAGGAGGTTCCCAACACCGTTTTCCGTGTGCCCGCCTTGTCAGGCTCGCGCATTCGTGCTGTTCACCTAGTGGACCACCACTTGGTGGTGTTGTCCAAGACACGCATATCGTCCTTCAATCTCTTGACGGGCGAAATGGACCCGCTTGTGGCCAAGGTGAGTACCACTCTGGGTGCACGTAACTTGATTGCCGTTGACCACAGCACGGGCCTTTTGTGTTTGGTTGCCAACCACTACGATGGTGCGGGGGACGACCTTCTGGTGCGTTCTAAGATCATGGTGATGCGTCCCGACCGGTTGCAGCCGGTTTTGGTGCAGCGTCACAACCTGGCTATTGCAAGCGTGCGTGGGTTCAACTCGTCTTTTATATTTGTGGATGTGAACCTGCGCATCGGTGTCGTTCTGTCGGCGTCCTCGGCTGCCAAGCAGGCTACTGAGCTTGCTGACGAGATGCAGAGCATGTTAGCCAATGCACAGGCGACTGCCGATGTTATAAATAGCAGAAGTGTTGCTGTCAAAACGAACAAAGTTGGTTCCGTGGCTGCTGAAGTTGGCGAGACCGCGGCCTTGGACCTCAGTTCGTTCCAGCCCATTTTCGAGAATGTGGATGGTGTTCCGCTTGACAATTTGTTTGAGAGGATTATGAAGGTGATTAAGTAATGCATGAATAGAGGGGGGAGAGAAGGAGAGGTGAATAGAGGAAGGAAAGAGGAAGAGGTGAATAGAATGGTAGGAATTCAGAGAAAGGGGTGGATAGAATGGGGAGGAATTCAGAAGAGTGAAGGATTCAGGATGATAAAGGGGATCAGAAATTAAATAGAGAAAGAAGAAAGTTGAAGGCATGAATAAAAAGGAATATGAGTAGGAGGTTTAAGAGTGAGTGAACTTACATAGGAGAGGTAACTGAACGAGTGAGTGAACATACCTAATAGGAGAGATAACGAATCGAGTGAGCATACCTAATAGAGATGACTGAACGCATGAACTCACTTTACTACTGTGAGTCCGAATATCCAGTTGAAAGCAATGACTAATGTCAAGGGCACGAGGTTGTGTTGACTATGGAGGTTGTTTTGAGTAAACACCAAGTGCTATTGGTGTACCTTCCTAACCATTTGATTTGTAACCCTGTGACATAATCTCTCTTTGTGCTATCCTTAAATTATTGTGTGATTCCATTTTTAATCTTCACCGCATTTACTGCTCACTCCATATCTCTGCCCTGTCAAATTATTGCGCAATAGCCATGTCTTGATAAGCCTCTCCGTATGAGCAACGAGCAGCTCTGTGAACACTTTCTCTGACATTGAACGTATGTAAAGACTCACTCACTCACATCCAAACCTATAAAGACTCACTCATCTATATTTGAAAAAAGTCACTCACTCGCTTTGCAAGTTCGGTCCGTGCGTTCCTTATGCAGATTTTATGCAGGTCCCGTTTAATATCACACAAAACAGATGGTTGCAAAAAGCCGTTCATTTAAAAACACAAAAAAGTATAAAGTGTTCTCTCATTAACTCTCAATCCATTGTTCTCCATTCCTGCCCTTCTCTCAATTATCTTAGCTGCCAACGCTGCTCCAACCAGCTCAGGCCTTCCTGCGAAGGTCGTATTCGTGCCCTTTGGAATCGGTTTGGACCCCTATCCATACGAATACGAGCACTACCCTATGCTTACTACCTTGGGAATAGGCGCTTTAAGAGATGAGGTTGAAGTCTTGATCGATACACTTGTGGGTTCCTCTTCCAACGGCAAAGGAGAAGCTCAAAGCTCATGGCTGTTATGATCCGAGGTACTCTAAGACTTCAGTCAATCTCCACTATAAACATTTCACTAGATATGGTGCAAAAAGATCAATCGGAGAGATTGATTCTAGAACGACACGATTACACTTCCCTAGGGGCTTTCCATTTCTAGTGCAGTGCTTGGTGTGTCAAACAGCAGCAATGTCGAGACTCCAGTGTGGGGAATTAGCAAGAACTACCGGGATATCGGACCTTCCTTGATTGTGAACCTCAAGGCTGACGGTAAAATCAACACTGAGGTCCTCTAATTTTATGAAGAAAATGATTTCGCGGGAGAAATTATCTATGGTGGTATTGACCACGCAAAGTACGGGGGGCCTTTGTACACGAACGAGTTCAGAGAAAATTTTGGTTTCAAGTGTCCTTATTACAAGATTGGTGATGTTGAATATTGGTAATGATGTTCTCGTTGACAGTGGTTGGGAAGTTTCATTTGGGTTTCCACATGCGCAAACTGAAGAGATTGTTGCTCTTTGGGGTGACAGAAACAAATGTACAGGCCTTGAAGATGGATCTTTGCTGAGAATGGTCTGATCAAGATTTATCTCAAGGATTTGATCAGGAGAAGGCGTGATGGTTCATGTTATCTTGATGTAGGAGAAGTTCCGGAAGGTTATGTTGTTATTGGTTGTAAGGGACTCCAACACGTGTACGTTTCTGCCAACTTTAAGAAGAACATCTTTTCTTTTGCCAAGAAGGTGAACACTTCTGAGAGATTTATTGAGGTTCTTTAGAGATTTATTGAGGTTCTTTAGAGATTTATTGAGGTTCTTTAGAGATTTTTTGAGGTTCTTTAGAGATTTATGGAAGACAGAAGTGTAAAGAAAACCGACTGCAGAGAACTAAAGTAGTTTACAACCTAGGATGAATTTGTACACTGATAGCGTGTTGGTATGCAGATCACACTAGACGAGGCTTGAAACATGACTAGCTACCAATGCAGTATGAGTAGGTGGAAGGTTATTGAGTGAGTAAGCGAGTCGAACCGAAGGGGCGGGATTACCTGGCCAACATGAAATGGATGAATTAACATGAAATGGATGAATTAACATGAAATGGATGAATTAACATGAAATGGATGAATAAACATGAAATGGATGAATAAACATGAAATGGATGAATTAACATGAAATGGATGAATAAACATGAAATGGATGAATAAACATGAAATGGATGAATGAACATGAAATGGATGAATGAACATCAAATTGAAGATGAAGGAGTAATAATCAAATTGAAGACATCTATATGAATACACATGAAATTAAAAATATCTGAGTAAACCTTGTTCGTGTTTATAAAATTGATAATATCTGTAAAGGTGGAGTTGATTTTGAGTTTGTGCCCGATTCCACCAAAACTCCCGGTAGTATAGCTAAAGTAACTGTACTCCAGTATTTTAAGTCCAGTAATCAATCTAAGATAAGTATAGTGGGTCTATGTGTATTCCTAATAGAAGCTTAGGTAAGAAAGCCTCTGTAGATCTCTCGATAATCTATATAACTGTGCTTTCACACCCGCTATTTATACTTGGCTGCTACCCGCCTCCGTATCAAGCCCCTTGTTTCATAACGTCCCACTTTCTCGTGCCCATTCCAGATTAGTTAGGTTCCTCGCTCATGTCATTAGCTTATCTAACTTGCATTCAGTTCCGTAACTTGAGTCACTAACCTGTAGATGCCTTCATAGTAGCAGTCTGGATTTCATAAACACGAACAATCTAAGTAAACATAAAATTGATATCTAAATGGGTGAATTATTGTAATATCGTTCGCCTTCTAGTTCTCATCAAAGGGGACCAATAATCTCTTAGAATATTTGACCAAAATATGGGAGTAAATTAGTCAATATGCTCTGGTTGAACTCTTCGATAGTATAAGTAGCTTAGATCCTATATCTCGCGCTCTATTACTGATTCGGGAGTTGTATTGTACTCTGTGTTCCCCTTTCTTACGTAATGTTAGAAAAGTATCTCTCGGCTTAACTTCTATATATGGGATATACTCCCCTCTTTCCCGAGAACACCGAATACGGTGCACGTGATCACGTGCGCTGTCATATTCGCGACCCACTCCATAATCGACCCACGCCCACTATGCTACCGTACTATGTGCCCGGATATATATTCCCTCCGTCGTGGTCTGTTGCAGCCACATCAGTGCCTGCATATAATTATAGTAGTGTCCCTACCCTAACCGGGGAACACTATACCTTATATATGATCACGTGTATGCACGTGAGTCAACTTCCACGTGAGCCTAAGTCATCACTTCTTCTCACTGGGACCGTCATACTCCAACATCTTATCCTATCAGAAAAATGTCCTCAACTAAAAAATGGTCTCAACCAGAAAAACCCAATTCAACCAGAGAGCTTGTCTCATCAAACCAAACACTCAGTCATCACCACTAATGAATCAACCGACTCCTCAGTCTTATAATTAAAACTAGAATATCATCTATCAAACCACTGATCCGCTTCAAACGTCAAATCAAAACACGATATGCAGGGAATATAAAAAGTTAATCTGTGCCACAAAACGGAGAGCGTTTTTCCTACAATATACACCTCAAATTCATTCAATAGCCGTCATCGCTTAAACATGCCAAATAACTATGCACCATCACTAAAATATGTCATCAAGAAACGCCTCGCACCTCCACAAAGCTTGGGCTTATGCTCGTTCATCTCGTCATAAATGCACTCAAACGTTCTATTGTCGAATATTAATAGATATACGGCATTCAAATACGGCCTGTATTAACGGTGAAATGAACAATTGATATAAGTCTGACATACCAAATAGAATTGGGCTCTTCCTCGTCATATGGTGAATGGTACCTGCCACCAGCAAGGTCGCCGAGGCATGCTTTTAGTACTACCACCCCTATCTTATCATCGTATCTGGCTGTTCCAACAGGCACAGTCTGTACTCTTATCGTCTTTTACTTTTGTCCTGCATTTATGGGGTAATCCGGTACACACCCGTCAATAGTGCAGATACGACCAGCACCCCAGAATTCTTTCACTCACATGGTCTTTCACCCCGATGAGTTACCTTTATCAAACGGTCTTCACAACGTGCATGACCAAATAAAGAGACCTGGTGGCTGTCTCTGCATTTCAACTTGCGCTTCATTTGAAGTTTGCTTATTTTTTTGGTTATTTTTGGCAAGGTTGACAGATTGACAGAAAGTTTATTCATAATGTAAGTTCACTCATTCGTTTTGCTCGTGAAGTTTTTTCTGTCAACTTTATCGGTACTGTTACAAAGCCAGTACATCAATGTCACTTCGTTCGAGTGTACACAGACTATGCCGTCCTTAATATACCTTGTCATTCAAAGCAAATTGTGGTTTTGTGTCATCAAGCTTTTCCGATAAGGCTTACCGGTTACTTTGAGCACAAAATGAAGCCGATGTAACACTGGAACAGATGTAATAGCTGTTAATGCCGCATAACAGATTCGAATATAAAACACACACGAATCGCACGAGTTTCACCCAACTATGCTTTTCAAAACTCTTTTGTCTGCTGCTCTCGCTGCTTCTGGTTTTGCACTGCCTGTGCTCACCGCGCTCAAAAGAGACGAAGATTCTGGCGGTCTCAAATTACCTTTCACGCTCCACTCCCCTGAAACAGGCTCATCCAAAAAGCGTGATGCTCAAGTTGACTGGTCTGACACTGGGACTTGGTTTAAATCAACCATCAGTCTCGGTTCCGACAAGCAAAAAATTGACGTTTACCTTGATACAGGATCTTGGGATTTACTTGTGCCTGCTGACTTCATGAAGTGTCTTCCTAGTACGATTCCGAACCCCAATTATTGCAAAATGCACGGAACATTTAACCCATACACATCGACCACTTACCAAACAAATCAGCAATTTTACTACGGGTACTACGAATCAAAGACAGATGGAACCCAATTTACTGCACTCGAGTCCAGAGACACCGTGGATATTGGTAACGGTATCCTGGTTGATGACGTCTTCTTCTTCTTAGAAGTCAACGGTAGTACAGTCTTCAACTTTATGGGGATTGGAAGAAACGACACCGCCAACTTGCCTGGGAGATTATTCCTGAAGGGTTTAATCCTGGGGAATTTCCTCTCGCTTTACATGGAAGGTGAAAATGACGGTGCAGTTCTTTTTGGTGGTATTGACCACACTAAGTACACTGGCGACCTCATCTCCTCCCCAATGATAGACCCTTGGAGACCAACGCTCCAGATGGAGTCTATTTCGTTTTCTGGTGACAATTCCAACGCTCCAGGTGCTAATGTTCCGATGTTATTTGACACTGGTACACCGATTTCGTACCTTCCTGACGACTTGCTTAAGTCTATCACTTCAAAGTACCCGGTGATAGGTGTAAACAATGGATTGTACGTTTTCCCCTGTGCCCAAGCTCCTGAAGGTGGATTTACCATTAAGATGAAAGGTGGGGCCTCAGTCTACATTTTGTACAAAGACTTTGTTTCGCTTAAAAGCAAAGGATTGTGTGTGATAGGGGCTACCCTGAATAAAGGCGGTAGTATTATCAGTCTGTGGGGTGTCCCGTTCTTCAGAAGCGCGTATGCCGTGTTTGACTATGACAAGTCTGAGATTTCCCTTGCACAGGCAGTCACTGCAGGCCAGATCCCGGAATGGGAGGGCGGATATGTGTTATTGTAATAAGAGAATGTGTTTTATGCAAATGTGAAAGTATGCCTTTTATTAACGTCAATTGTAGGGTTTCAGTGATCCAGAATTAAGATTATGTGCAATTAAATTATCCAAGCATTTTTCGAAACTAGCCCTTTAAACTAAGAACTGAATTGTTTATAATGAAAACTTCTGTAATTCCTCGTCACTTAACTATTTACTATTATCCTACCACCCGAAGAGACTCTTGCTTTCATCCTTCTCTAACTTGTTGATCTTGTTACCTTGAGATGCCAACACAGAGTCCACTCTTCCCAACGCATCCTCGAGAAGCTCCTTCCTCTCCTGCAACTCAATATGTTTCTTGATTTTGGGGTCTTCCTTTGCAAACCTTTCAATCTCCTCCTTCAGTAAGTTAAGCAACTTATTGTCCAACTCGCGTGGGAAGTTATAATAGAAATCACTGAGCAACTCCACATTCAAGAACAACACGGCGGTCTGTGTCATTTTGGTGGCAACTGCATCTAAGAACACCTCGGGACATTGATACTTGTTTTCTTTCGAGGCACACTTTTTAGAGCCCTTCACAAACAGATGACGCATCTTAAGCAACAGCAAGCGGTTCTTTAAAAAGATCGCCTCGCGTCCACGCTGTACCAAGCTTGGCAGGAACCCTAAAGCCTCGTTCGAACTATAGTCTACTTCCTTTGGTGTAGTAGACTTCTCCAAGTAGGTCATCACCTGCAGAAGTTTACGCCCACCAATTTGCTTCTTCAAAGCAGAATAAGCCTCTTCACACTGGCGCATTTCTTCCTTGAGAAGCACCACTGCATTGTCCTTGCTTGTTTGCCACTCTCTGTCTTCAAGCTCTATCTCATACTTGTAAGGCTTGATGCAGTTCTCGACCTGGTCTGCCGTTGAGTAATACTTGGCACTCAACACTGCTCTTGCCGCGTCACGTACAGCACCACGAGCCAAAGCGTGGTTACGCAACTGCGTTCCATTCACAAGATTGTCAACTTCGGTAAGAAGAGCATTTGTGACCATGCTGGTTGAAAGCCTGCCCACACCGAGCTTGGTGAATGAGTTAGTGGTGAGGTCAAGCTTTTTGTGCCAGTATGTGTCGCGAGACATGTCTTTTATCTGCGAGAGCTCTTTAAGCAATGGCTCGTGCTTGGAAGGCAGCCAATAACGCTCAGCAAGCAAGTCAAGAACACGCTGATCAAGCTCATTCTTGAGCAAAGCCTTCAACTCACGGCGCGAAAATGTATGCGCGAGCTCCTTCGTAGCGACCTTCAATGCATCGACGTTGCTGGCCAAGTATGTCTGTGGAGTCAACGCACGATCGTTAAACTCCACCTTGAACTGATACGATGTCTCTTCAAGCTCTTGCTGGATTGCAAAGTGCGTTGGCCTCAACGACGCAGCCATTGACTTCTCTAAAACCCTCATCAACTTCTTCTTCATGTTGCGAGTTCCCGTGGTGGTACCTTGGAACTCGTCCTTGTGCTCCTTGAGGTAGTTGTGCTCAAAATTCTGTTGCTGTATAAATGACTGATACGATGACAAAGGTCTCTTGACGCCAAAAAGCCCACCGTTGGCCTTCTTGTCCTGGCTTGGAGCTTTAGTTATCACTCCGACGTACCCCATTCTCAAGGGATACTTCTTGTTGGTCAAGATAGCTGTGGCTTGCTCTGGGGTAACCAAATCCAACTTGGTGACCACACCGATAGTGCGCTCACCGCGTGGATCGGCCTGACGCAGTGCACGCAATGCCGCTGAGTTGGCCAAGTCTACGTCCGCAGCGGAAATAGCTAAAATGATGTTGGGTGCCTCTAGATACCGGTTGCACAACTGACGAATCTTTTGCTTGAGCTCGATAGGCTGGTCAGCAGCCTCCACCTGAATATAACCAGGAAGATCGACGAGCGATAAATCAGGGACACGCGGAGATCTAATGGTAATTTGGATCGGATCGTTAGATATGCACTCATCGGGCGGTACAGCCATGTTGAGGTCAAACAAGATTTTTTGAACCTGGGCAAAGTCAGTCAAGTTGTTCATCTTCAATGCAGGGAACTCTGCAACATCGGCAGCACTTTCCGGGGTGTTCACCAAAGTCAACTCGATTGGCCTACGTGTGACCATGTTAGAACCTTTGGGGAGAAACTCTTGCCCGGCAATACTTTCGAGAACAGACGACTTCCCCAGAGATTGTGAGCCAATCACAACGATCGACGGGAGCTTAATGGTATCGTGATTGATAGAAGCAAGAAGGTTGCGAATTTCAATCATTTGACGTGTGAGCGAGAGCATTTCGTTATCGGTCTCGGTCACAGCATCGGCATCAAACTCGTCCTCGTCTTCAATGAGCGTTTCCTCGTCATCATCATCATCCTCGCTTTGGTTTTCCTCCTCTTCTGGGGAGAGCCCAACTGCTGCGGCTGCAGCCAACGCAATGCCGTCGCCATCTCCACTCCCACCAGCGTTCGATTCTTGGCCATTGCCCCAGCCTTTAAAAAAGTCACCTGTTTTATCAAACATGTTCTCCGTGAAGTCACGGATACCAGCGAGTTTATCTGACGTGTAATTGGAGGCCTGCTCGACTTTGTAAGCCACGTAAGAGCCTCCTGCTGCGAATGTGCCGCCAACGTAAGCAGGCACTTTTGTTGCACGAGCAATCATCTTAATGAAGCCAAGGTGGCGTGTGGGTACAATGAGTCCAGACTTAGCTCGGGAACCAACAGTTCGCGACTGCATGCCGAAATACATCAACAGTCGTGCCCTTAGAGTGTGTAGGGGCGAGCCCGACAAACGTGATACCGTTCGAGAGCTCCTGGGAAGCATAGTAATTGTATTTTGTTTTTTTGTGTTTGATTTGCCATCCTTAAACTGGAGACGAACGAGCGGACGAGCGAACGAACTGAACGAGCAGAGCGAGTGAAGTGAGTGAGTGAACTAACATAGAGAAAGAAACTGAACGAATAACGATAGAACTAACCTAGAGCAAACTGAACCAGTTAGTCGGGAAAAAACTAGATTTCCCTACTTTGACAGCATGAGAACTAAGACTCGCAGCAACTCAATCAACTATAAAAAAAATAACTGCCCCCTACCAGAATTGAACTAGTGACCTTTGCATTACAAGTGCAACGCTCTACCACTAAGCTAAAGGGGCCGGTTAAAAATGAGAAATTGCCCCCTACCAGAATTGAACTAGTGACCTTTGCATTACAAGTGCAACGCTCTACCACTAAGCTAAAGGGGCACTTCCTTGGAGGGGAGCTACATAAAACACTTCAGAACGGATTCGTGAGGAAAGCTTGTTATTCGCAGTATCTCGATCACAAGAAGTACTTGAAAGTGTCACTTTGAAGTAACCCGAATTTTCAAAGTGCCACTCAGAAACAGTCGTCGCAAGATTTACTTTAAATGGCACTTAGAAATAGAAGATCATCAGTCTATATATGACCTATTTCAGGCTAAGCTTTTAAGTTGATATTTCTTTTTCTCGTTTCATCTCAGCCTACAACTCTTGTTACTTCGCATGTCAACCCAGGGACTCTTTTGAGGAGTTCACTTGTGGCTAACCATATCTTTATCCGAAGCGAAGTGGTTTAGCCAACGGTTGCTTGACATCACCTCGGTTGTTTGACATCACCTCGGTTGCTGGCATCACCTCGGTTGCTGGCATCTTCTCGGTTGCTGACAGATGCTCGGTCTGAACATGAAAAAGTCAGAAAATAACTCTATTTTTCAGAAATATCTTATCGTACGAAATTATGTCGGTTCATAGCTCAAAACAAATGTGCAACGTAAAGCGAAATGACGCAAAGCTCATCATTAAGCTAATGTAACGCAAAGCAGAAGTGTAACGCAGATGAAACAAGGTGTACACAGCCTAAACAAGATTCAACATAACATTCGCAAAACAGATACAACATAATCAAAAGAGAAAAGATACGACATAAATAGGCTTCTATGCAGTCCTTATACTTCCAGTACCTTACAATCTGAAGAAAATGTAGAACGTATACAACCCAGTCCAAACCGAGTAATCGTAATATCAATCGCCCTGGTAGAGCGAACTTTCCCTAATGACTTCAACCAATCCTTCGGTAAGCACGCTGCATAAGGTGTCATTTTGGGTACGGGCCCTGGCATTATGTTCGATAAGAGTCTAAAATCCCCCTTTTTTCCGAAACCCTGAACAATATGATTACTCATCTGGGATGTGCTTTTTGACGTCAACAATGGGTGAAACGTCTACCCAGTTAACTCCCTGGGTTGGATATGCTCCATATAGACGGTTTACTCTATATCTTTCTCATTTCTACTTCCTATCTGATTCCTTCCTATCTGATTCATTCCCCCTTCCTCCTCCCTCTTTCCTCCCTCCTTTTGCCGACTGCCTCCTATCTCTTGCTCATCTGTTGCTTCTCCTATAACCCCCTCTTTCATTCGCTCACATTATTTTTCTGACTCAGCCGCAGCATCCCCGTGGGTCCCGCAAGTACAGCCCCTAGTTCTAAGATCAATACACTGGATGACCGGACCGAGCGACAAGCACCCATGTGCTTAGT